>CAIGRS010256228.1:0-21799 GCA_903798395.1 Fraxinus floribunda | reverse complement strand
TTGATTCGCCTAGAAGAAGATATTGGACTAAGATTCCTAGGATCAGTTCTAAGAACCTAAGACCCAAATGAAAAAATTGTGAGAAATGACCTTGAAAGATCTAACAACTAAAAGATACAGGGCATGTCCTGCAATATATTTCATTAAGGACAATATAGAGATTTTATAAGAAAAAATAGGTGTTGCTAGCTCATCTGGTAACTTTCTGGTAGTGATCTTCTGTACGTCTAGCACTAACCTTTCTATATTTGTACACACGAATTAACTTTTAGCTTCTGAGTTTTATGTTCGAAATTTTGATCGCGTCTTTTATTTTTTATTTGACCCGTATATGTATATTGGTTGAAAAAAAAATAACAAATGCACAAGTAGTAAATATAGATAATACATTTAAAATTAATAAATAATAGATAAAATAATAAATTATTTATTTTTATATATAAATATTTTAAATTAATAGTTTTTCTTTAACTTTTTATTTTATAGAGATTTCACTGTATTTTGACGTCCACTTAGAAGTTTGAACCACCAAAACTGGATAGCCCTATCGCTAACATTATTAGCGTACCTTTGTGCACACACATACCTAACTTGCCAATGCCCCCAAACAACACAAAGAAATCTGGATTTTATTGTGAATATGGCAATGCAACACTATTTCTGCACATGCAAATGCAAATCCAATTCCCTTTTCAGGATTTTCATGAAACAATCATCCGATGACGGAAAACAGAAATTCCAGGAGGTCTCCGACAGGTCTCCGGCTGATCAATTTAGACCGCTTCAGTCTGTTTTTAGGCGCCGGCTTCTTACCGGAGTTGGCACGGCTTCTCTAGTCGCTTTGGGTGCCAATTTCGGCGGCATTACAAGCTTTCTTCTAGGCTTTTCCCCGGAGACTGCTCGAAACCTCAAGTTGGATGCTCTTTATCCTGTTGGAGGATATAGTCGATATATTGACAGTAGTGAAGGATTTGGTTAGTATTGTTAAATTATCTCCTCTAAAAGTTCAAGTGAAAACGTTTTTAGAACATTCACTGCTTAACTTGTTTTCATCATGTGAAAGCTAACAGTAATTGATTGAAACAGAATTTATATACCCAGGAAGTTGGTTGGGAGATCAAAGGCTATTATATCGGGCAGCCGGGAAGCTCGAAAGATCACTCGATCCACCACCACTGAGCGGTGGTGGTAAGCCGCGGAGGACTGTAAATGAGCCAGTGGTTGCATTTGGTCCACCGGGATCGAATGGGGAGTTAAATGTTAGTGTGATTGTCTCACCAGTTCCGATTGACTTCTCGTAAGTACAACATTCTCTTTATTATCTCCGATTTTGGGATAAAATTGAGATTTCAATGAAATCCTAATAGTCACTACACTTTAAATTTAATTTAAATTCCATCGCTCTATCCCATTCCATCACACCATTGCCTCCCGATTAATGAAAATA
Source organism: Fraxinus floribunda (assembly GCA_903798395.1). NCBI lineage: Eukaryota > Viridiplantae > Streptophyta > Magnoliopsida > Lamiales > Oleaceae > Fraxinus > Fraxinus floribunda. Next base: position 20,352 of record CAIGRS010256228.1, on the reverse strand, counting down.
ACTGCTCAGTTGACAATAATATCGTAATCGATCTTTTACGTAATGGCACATGTCATCCTAGGACCATGGTAAATGCCCTTTTCAGTAATGGTAATCAAACATTTGAGGTAGAAAGAAAGCATTTCATACTCAAATTTAGGGGGGTTTGTTTTTTTACTTCAACTAGTTAATTTCTTCAAAAGTTTTTGAGGGGGCTTCCCAACCTTTAAGAAACCACGATTTGGGTTCTAATGAATTTAGATTTCCAACTTATTTAATTATGCGAATTTGAATTCCTAATTAAATAAATAAAAGTAAAAGGTGGACATACATTGATTTGACGATTTTTCCCTTAAAGTCACATGTACATTTACCATCCACATGGACAGTTTTCGTTGAGGACTCGTTCACATATTCAAACAAGAACCCAAAACCTCACTTTTTTAAGTTAGAAGACCTAAAGAGAAACCAGCCCATAATTTTCTCAATTTCTTTTACCATGATTAGAAGTACGAACAAACCTCCAGCTCATGCCCATCGTTTGTCAACAGGATCGAGGCATTTGGAGGAGCAAAAGAGGTGGGAGAAGCAGTGGTCAGGACAATCACAGCATCAACCAAACTCACAGATGTCAAAGGAACATTAACAGAGTCAAGTTTGAGACAGGATTCACTAAGAAAGGTTAACTACTATAAGCTAGAATTCAGAGTCGAAAGCTCAATGTTTCGACGACACAATGTCGCTGTATGTTGTGCCTGCAAGGGAAGACTGTTCACTTTAAATGCAGAGACTCCTGAATCTGCTTGGCCGCAATTGAAATCAGACTTCTATAAAATTGCTGATTCTTTTAGTCTAACTAATTAGAGACATTCAACATACAAAACTCTCAGAGTTTACAAAATGGGCTGGGGTGGGCTATGAAAAGTTGTACATAAAGGGAGTGTATCTCTGCGGGAGAGCACAGAGATTCACAATGTAAACAAACATCAAACCGTTCTCCCATTTTTGCTCTATTATCCATAAAAGAAATCTGTGTACCATCAGTTACATATTCATGTTTTTCGAAAATGATTAATATCTATACTTCCACTCATACAATTTTTTTCTTCATAAACAACTAAGAAAGAATTTCTTTCACTAATGGCCTCCTGTACCTGCACCAGCTCGATTTCGAAGATGTATGTATTTTCACTGGCTAAGAAACTGTGTATGTTTTTATTGCGATATTATAAAAAAAGGGATGAAAAAGCAAAAATAACATATGGAGAACTCAACAAGTGACGATCCCAAACCTAGAAATGATCGAACATCATGCTTAGATACATCAGGTATCAATCATCATCATCATCAACATGCTGGTTAGGAGTTCCAGCAAGCCAACCCCACATGCCGCCTGAGCTCTGTCTCTGTTTTGCACTTAGGGCAGCTTGTTCAGAAGCGGCATTCTGTCGCTGGAGGAGTTCAAGTTCCTTCTGTAAAATCTCCATTGTTTGTAGCTTCTGTCGCATCTCTGCAACATCAACCTGTAAGTTCAAGAAGAAAGAATTAGCAGCCGAGCAAAAGGAGAAAACTGAACCGGGTTATACCCTTTCATATATTCATTCACACAAACCGCAAGACACTGACCAACAAAGATAGAGTTATGTAGTTATCAATTAAAGAGAAGGGAAAAAATTAGGTTTCTTATATTCTACACTATAATTTGGCCATTAAAGCAATAGCAAATTGCATATTTTTAGGGGGAGGGGGAACCGTTGAGAAATCATATCTTTATAGTGATAGTGGTAAAATTAAGTGTTTGAGAAAAAGACCCTTGTAATGTGATGTGACCTAACTGAATCGACCAATTTTATATTACTAAAATGACATCTGCTACGCCTCATTTACAAAGCAATATGAAAGCATACAATTTCTGGTCACCGTTTTGAAAATAACTTAGGAATTACATCTCTACACTAAAATGAAAAGAAAATGAGAGATTTCCAGGTGGAATAAGTAACCTTATTAGAAAGAATAACTCTGATAATTTTAATCTATGAGTAATGTTATTCATCACAACTAGTGTTAAAACTAGTTTAGGTGGCAAATAAATGGCATTAAATAATATATTCAAACACAAAGTCACATAACTCATTTAATTAAACATATAAAGCGTAACCACCTAAACTGGTGCTAGATAGCATTATTTTTATTCTATTAGCAATAATTTGTATTTAGTGATGTGGCATGTCGGTGAGGTGGAGAGGCTAAAAATGAAGATTATTTGGTAACGCATATTCAAACTGACTAGTGATTCTTCGGACTCCTTGTGGAGGTGGCATGTGCATAAATCAAGAAGTACAACTAGGTAAATTACACTGCATATTTCCCATTTTGGCCAGGTTACTTAAACATGCACTCACGAAATCCTTTCTCCTTTACCACGGCCAAAATTTACCAAGAAATAAAATTGTAGAATTAAAAGGGTTAATCTTGTAGGGCTAATCCCAGTGATCATGTAATTATATTTAGCTATATTTAGTTTCATATTTTTCTGTAATTTGGTTAGATAGGTTAGACATATTAGTTTCCTAAATTAGTGGCTAGAATTAAGGAATGTAAATCAACATGTGATTTCTCTTCCTGTATGTATTCAGCATCCTCTATGATTAATAATTAAGTTATTTCACCATCTTTTCCTGTATGGTATCAGAGCCGCCCCTGAAACCCTAAATCTGAGATGGCCTCCGGAAAAGATTCCTCATCTGATGTAACCTCTGCTGCAGAGGACATCGTCTCTACCTTTCATGGAAATTCCGAACATTCCATTCCCATCACTGAGCATAAACTCAATGGGCAGAACTATCTCCAGTGGTCCCAATCGACCATGATGTATATCATCGGCAAAGGGAAAGATGACTATCTCACAGGAACTGCAAAGCCACCATCCACGACTGATCCCAAATTCAAGAGGTGGAAATCTAAAAATTACATGGTCATGTCCTGGCTAATCAACACAATGGATGTTGAGATTGGCCAAAACTTCATGTTCTATTCAACTGCAAAAGAAATCTGGGATAGTGTGAAAGAAACCTATTCAGACAATGAAAATACATCTGAACTTTTTGAAATCAAAGGAACTCTCCATAATCTTCGACAAGGTGATAATTCTGTGGCTCATTACTTCAACCTCCTCACTCAATATTGGCAGCAACTTGACATGTTTGAAGATATCTCGTGGGAGTGTCCTCAAGACGGAAAGAAATACCGCACTATTGTGGAGAAAGAGAATTTTTAAGTTCTTACTCGGCCTAAACAAAGATCTTGATGAAGTAAGAGGAAGAATTTTGGGAACCAAACCTCTGCATTCTCTCCGTGAATCATTCTCAGAGGTCAAAAGAGAAGAAAGTAGAAGGAAGGTCATGATGGGAACTCAAGGGATCACTGTCCCAACTGAAGGCTCTGCCCTTACCTCTCATGGAGATAACAATCAAGGAAATGACAATCGCCCTCATAAAGGAAGACCATGGTGTGATTACTGTCATCAGCTTGGACATCTTCGGGGAAAGTGCTGGAAACTCCATAGTAAACCCGCTGATTGGAAACCAAACTGGTTGAATTCTGACCGTAAAAGTCGTGGCCTCTCTGCCACTGCTGATTACCTATTGTGCCTGAATCCTCAATATTCAGCAAAGAACAACTTGATCTCCTTCAGAAAATGTTCAACTAAACACAAGTGAGTACTAATGTCATCGGATTGGGTTCCATAGCCCAGAAGGGTACGTTTTCAAGCGCTCTTAACAGCAAAGCTGAGAAAAACAGCCCTTGGATAATTGACTCAGGCGCCTCCGATCATATGACTGGCGATGCCTCCTTATTCGACTCTTACTTACTATGTTCTGAAAATCATACAGTGCGCATTGCAGATGGTTCCTTATCCACAGTTTCCGAAATTGGAACCATTATTATTTCTAAACACATTGTTCTCAGTTCTGTCCTATTGGTTCCAAAGCTATCTTGCAACCTATTATCAATTGGCAAACTTATAAAAGATCTTAATTGTATTGCTAAATTCTTTCCTACTCATTGCATATTTCAGGAACAGGACTCGAGGAGGATGATTGGCAATGCTGAGGAGTGTGCGGGCCTCTATCTCTTCAAGTCAGGCGAGGCTACTGGAATTCAAACTACTACACCAACCTTAGCGAGTCAGTCCAATAAGAATTCTATGTGTGTTCTTGCTTCAACCCATGACAATAATAGTGCAATCATGTTGTGGCACTTCAGATTAGGTCATCCCAATTTTATGTGTCTGTCAAAGTTGTTTCCATCATTATTTATTAATAAACATCCAAGTTTATTCCAGTGTGAGATCTGCCAATTTGCTAAACATGTAAGAAGTTCATTCCCTGCACATAAATATCAACCTTCATATCCATTTTCATTTATACACAGTGACATTTGGGGTCCCTCTCGAGTTAAAAGTATTTCTGGAGCACGATGGTTCATCTCTTTTGTTGACGATCATAGCAGAGTCACATTGGTATTTTTTATGAAAGAAAAATCTGAGGCAAGTCAAATTTTCAAGAAATTTCACTCCATGATTAAAAATCAATTCCAAGCCAATATTCAAATTTTGAGAACTGACAATGCTAAAGAGTACTTCAACTCCATCCTTGGTATTTTTCTTACTGAGAAGGACATAATCCATCAAAGCTCATTCATAGATACCACACAACAAAATGGGAGAGCTGAACGTAAAAATCGTCACCTACTAGAAGTTGCCCGTGCTCTTGTGTTCACATCTAATCTTCTAAAGCATTTCTGGGGAGATGTTGTACTTACCGCTGCATATTTGATTAATCGAATGCCCTTTCGTATCCTCCAATTCTACACTCCGAGTCAAATTCTCACCAAAGCATATCCATCCACACAGCTAATCTCCAAGTTACCACTAAAGGTTTTTGGGTGCTCAGCGTTTGTTCATGTTCCACCACATCTTCGCAGTAAACTTGATCCAAAGGCCATTAAATGTGTATTTCTTGGGTACTCTCCTACTCAAAAAAGGTACAAATGTTAACTCTCCCGAAATAAAAAAAAAAAATTCTTTACCACTATGGATGTAACATTCTTTGAAAATCAATCTTTCTACCCCAAAACTCATACTCAGGGGGAGATTTCTGACATTAGAAAAGGAGAAGAATATCAGTTTTGGGACCTAGAACCTATCCCAGCTACGACAATACCACCTGACCCGGTTACATCCATATCACCAGAGCCAACCTCTCATCCTCCTCAGTTTTCAATCGAACCTGTCATCAAATCCCCAACGCTAAGTGCAGGTGGAAGAGGCAAAGAACTCCAAGTTTACTCCAGAAGGTCAAAAACTGACAAGGAGATAGAGAATCAAACTCTTCCCGAACATGGCCAAACATCTACTCCAAGTTCTGACCCTACGGATTCAGGTAACATCGAAAATTCATCCGATTCTATTTCCTTATCATATGATGATCTTGAGGTTCCCATTGCACAAAGGAAAGGAGTCAGATCTTGTACTCGACACCCCATATCCAATTTCGTGTCATACAACAATCTTTCACCTGTATATCATGCATTCATTTCTAATCTGTCACTTATAAAGATTCCAAACAGTGTTCAAGAGGCCATGAAATGTCAAAAATGGAAAGAAGCCATAAATGAAGAGATGCAAGCTCTCAACAAAAATGGCACATGGGTTCTCACAAAACTTCCAAAAGGAAAAATACCGGTCGTTTGTAAATGGATCTTCAATGTAAAATCCAATGCAGATGGAAGCTTAGACAGATACAAGGCCAGGTTAGTAGCGAAAGGCTACACCCAAACATATGGAATTGATTATCAAGAGACATTCGCCCCTGTTGCCAAACTAAATACAGTTCGGGTCCTCTTATCTTTGGCCTCAAACTTCGACTGGCCACTTCATCAACTAGACATCAAGAATGTCTTCCTGAATGGGGACCTACAAGAAGAAGTCTATATGGAGATTCCACCAGGGTTTGAAAGGAAAGAAAATTCCAACCTAGTGTGTAAATTGAAAAAATCATTGTATGAATTGAAACAATCACCAAGAGCATGGTTTGAACGGTTTACGAGAGTTGTGTAGAAATATGGTTACTCACAGGGACAATATGACCATACTCTCTTTATCAAACACTTACCTGATGGGAAGCTCACTCTTCTCATTGTATACGTGGATGACATCATTATCACATGGAACAATCATGACGAGATGAGTCAGTTAAAGTCTATTATTGCATCAGAATTTGAGATTAAGGATCTCGAAAATCTAAAATACTTTCTCGACATGGAAGTGGCCCGCTCAAGCAAGGGAATAACTATTTCCCAAAGAAAATACATCATTGACCTGCTTACGGAGACAGGTATGCTCGGCAGTAAACCGGCGGATACTCCTATGGACTCAATGCATAAGATTGGGATGAAGGAAGGTAGTGCTCCAGTTGGCAAAGGAAGATATCAACGACTAGTGTGAAGACTAATTTATTTATCTCACACCAGACCTGATATCGGATTCTCCGTGAGTGTTGTTAGCCAATTCATGAATAATCCTACCGAATAACATATGGAAGTTGTATACCGAATACTCAGATATTTGAAAATGACACTAGGCAAAGGACTATTCTTTAAAAAGGGGAACAACAAAGGCATTGAAGTATACTCGGACGCAGACAGGGCAAGGTCCATAACTGATCGCCGATCGACTTCTGGTTCTTGCACCTATGTATGGGGAAATTTAGTTACTTGGCGAAGCAAAAAACAATCTGCAGTAGCTAGGAGGAGTGCAGAAGCGGAATTTCGAGCTATGGCCCTTAGCATATGTCCTCATATGGCTTAAAAGACTCCTAGATGAACTAAAAATCTCATGTGATGACTCAATTAAAATGTATTGTGATAATCTAGCTGCCATCAACATAGCAAAAAATCCAGTTCATCATGACAGAACAAAGCACGTGGAGATTGACAGACATTTTATCAAGGAGAAAATAGAAGAGGGAATCATCAAGATGATCTATACACCTACACGTCTTCAGACTGCAAATATTCTTACAAAGGCCCTTCCAAGAATCAACTTCGATCATCTAGTTTCCAAGCTGGGAATGATCAATATCTATTGCCCAGCTTGAGGGGAAGTGTAGAATTAAAAGGGTTAATTTTGTAGGGCTAATCCCAGTGATCATGTAATTATATTTAGTTTCATATTTTTCTGTGATTTGGTTAGATGGGTTAGACACATTAGTTTCCTAAATTAGTGGCTAGAATTAAGGAATGTAAATCAACATGTGATTTCTATTCCTGTATGTGTATATATTCAGCATTCTCTATGATTAATAAATAAGTTATTTCACCATCTTTTCCTGTAAAAATATTCATGAGAATCAGCAAAAGATTTTAATGACAGCTACCTCAAGTTTGAAACATCTGGACTGCTCAGAGGCAAGCTGGCTTCGTACAGATTGGAGTTCCTGCAAAATTATGAGTGATTTCTAAAATTAGGGCTTGTTTGAGCGCCATTTTTGTCAAAAAAATGCATTTTTGAATAGTGTATTGATGAGAAATGTGTGGTTAAAAAATAAGGTAAGATTTTGGGCTTACGTGTAATATTATTTTATTAAAGAATGTGTGGTTGAAATGAGGTCAAAACACTATTTAAGAATGCATTTTTTTCAAAAAAAAAATGGGGCTCAAACAAGGGCTTAAATTAAACTGAGGAATAAACGAATACTCATGCTGCTAAACCAAAATTATCTTGGTATGAATCGGGAAAAGAAACCCGAAAGAAGATAATTCTGTCCAGTGATGTCACGTATCTACTGTTAATTTCCATCACATGACACATTTTTTAATTAAAACATTGGATCTCAGAACTCACTTAAAGCACGGTGCCACAACACTCTCAGGTTGCAAATTCTCAATAAACCCACAAACTCAACTTTTCCAGAGCATGCATCAAGTATTTGCAGTAGACCTCTCTCTTTAGAAGGATTATAGGACTAAAAGACATCAAAATAGAGAGTTCTGACAACTTTTCCAAGATTTTCTACGTAAAAATAGAACACTAAAGAGTGATAAATGGATAATTGGAAGGGCAAAATTGAACAAGAAAATAAGCCTTTGTATGCTAGACTCAAGAAGGTCTAATTTTTCCATTCTTCTGTCATTTTTTTCCTCTGTAAGCTCTCCCAAAAATTGCAAGCAAGTTAATTTTTGAATACTTTCTTTGTGAAGCATGCTGCCATCAGAAATCAGATTCGACAGTAACAAAAAATTTCATCTGGCAAGGTGGTAAGACAAACTATTTTATCAATTTCATATCTGAACACCAGTAACTGCAGAATCTTCTCTCTCCTTTGGGATTGGACGTAATAAATATGCACTTTAGAGATAATTGTCATTTCTTCAAAATTAAATAAATAAAATGTCAAACACAAATCACAATGGCATAATAAGTGCACGTAAAAACTTTCATATTTTTATAGATGATGGAGCCTCTCTGGCCAGCAAATTTACTGGTGTGATGCTCTCTCGCACTTGTCCAACTCCCACTTTTGTCAAGAAATTCATGCAAGAACAATTCCGAGAGAATTTCATGAATTATTCTATCAGGTAGAACCGTATTTGATCAATATATCTATGCAATCAATGAAAAGAATAAATTTAGAAGAAACCACTACTTAACAATGTGAAACTACTGTATATTCTGTTACAATTTAAATGACTCGATTCTTGTTCATGCATAGAGCAGAAACACATTTTAGCCCTTGTTACCTTGAATAAAGCTCACACAGCACTAGCAAAATGGATTGGTGAAATAGCAAAAGAGGTTACCTTGTACAGGTCTGTGTTGCGATTCTCAGCTTCTGTCAACTCTTGCTTTAGCTGGAGGGTTTGCATTTTCTCCTTACTGAGAGAGGATACTAGTTCTTCCTTTTCTCCCTTGAGGGCTGTTAAGAGACGCTCATTGGTTTCTTCAACCTTGTTGATCTGTAACGCAGGGAGAATACATGTCAAAAGTTCTTCAAGGGTTTTTGTACAAGGAAAGGAGGTTTATGATATATGAAATACTCCATCCCCTATTTTTTGAAACATTATCTCCACTACAAAATTAGATTGTGAATTTTTTAACACCATACATCATATTAATTTAATTAATTGATATTGGGAAAAACAGGTGATTGTACTATTTACGTAGTTTAATAATGTATTTCATTATATGATAAAACTTATGAAACTGCATGCTGACATTGCAAATTTATAAATAAAATAAATAAATAATTGACCGGTTTAACAGGAGGACTGCAGCCAATTTTTGTGGATGGAGAGCTCAACAGTTTTTGCACCTATACTAGTATTATAATGAATGTGTATCACTCAAAATATCATTACATTGCTAGTCAAATAAATAGCAAGAAAGGTTTTGCCTTATCTATGAGTAGATATAATAGATAGTAAGAAATAAAAAAAAAAAAAAAGTGTATGCCATTAACCTAAGTGTCAAGACAATAACTACGGTACAAGTGCTTTATACAATTAAATCCAAGAAAGCAAGTATGCGACTTTACATACCATTGACTCTGAATCAACATTGTCCATAACAATTTCCCTAATTTTTCCTTCTTGGCCTACTGACTCCACATCTCTGGTAGCATTTGTAGCATTTTGAACGGCAGAAACACTATCAGGTACTTGTGACTCCATCATCTTTGATTTAAAAGTTGATTTATGACTTGGTTTAAGTACATTGACCTAATGGCAGCAAGCAAAGCCACATTGAAGCATTAACAAAGAAAATATACCTTACAGAAAAGTTAAAGCTAAAGGGAAGCTCATACCTCATTATTGTACCGCCCATTATATCCTCCAAAAGAAACCAGGATATCTTCACCATTAAAGGAACTCAGGACCAAACTTGAGCCCTATACAAACATGGAAAGGCAGGTCCCATTTACTGGTTATCATTCACTGATAGTTGAAGTAATCATAACAAAATCAGGATGTCCACCATATATGCAGGTGCAATTATGATTTTATCCAATCCAATGATTGTTAAATACCATTTTAAGTATTAGTTAAAAAACCAACATCATCCTCCTATATGTGCAAGTGACACGAGAAAGGAACTTCCAATTCAAAAATGTTCTCTTACTGATATGCATCCAGTACAAGTTTATCAAAAGTAGCAAGTTTTTTCTTGGGCTGTCATCAATGGGGCTCCCTTTCAAATATATTAGCTCAACAGGAGAAATATTCGTCAGGTCTGTCAAAACTCTTAACTGTGTTTTTTAGTTGACAACAGTAGCAATGTCATAGTTCTGTCTTCATAGATCTCTTACTGTTATTGTGTTAGGTTTGTTTAAAGGTCTTTGCTCAATCAAATGACAGTTTCTGGTTCCAATATTAAGTTGCATGATATTTTAAAGGTTCAAGTGTTCTTTAAGATTGTTATTCTAACTCCTAGATCATTGGTTCAGGAGCTTCTAAAAACATAACTGGATCTTCTCATATCTTCTCACGGTATACACTTGTGCAGGCACAATAGACGGCAACAATTGTAGTGTTGCTGATCAAGGAATAATTCTCTTGAAAGATTCAAGACACTTTCCTAGTTCAACATGTAATCTATGTCCATGACAAAACGTACCAATTATCTAGATTGCTTAACTTCCTTTCCCTCTCATTGTGTTGTACAGGACAAAACAGGTACACAATTTGTGCATGCCATAGATAGACTTTATGGTCCAACTGGAACTACTTGTTTTGTTCCAGGTGTTTCACTTCTAGCCTCTCCAGTCTCCACTCTAACTTGAGACTAAGAGTGGATGCGGCCATCTTGGAAACATATTCGTCGTCCTTGAAAGAGAAGGATATCTTACTTTGGCATAACAAATTGGGTTCACCATTAATTTTGATTATGCAAAAGATATTTCTTTCATTTGATTTCAATTAAACACCTTTCATTGTAAATTTGTGAAATGGCTAAACATCATCTGGTCCCATTTTGATCAATAAATGAAAGATTTTTGGTTTCATTCAGCCTTATTCATAATGATGTGTGGGAAAACCTAGAATCACTAATATTTGTGATGCTCTATGATTTGCCACATTTATGGATCATTGCGATAAGGTCACGTGGGTTTATCTGCTAAAAAATAAGTATTAAGTCAATCAACTTACCCATCTTCCATCAAATGATATGCACAATCAATTGGGTAAATATCCATATTCAAAGTTCAGATAATGGAAAAGAAAATTTCAACAATGAGTTATTTCTTATTTTCAAAAAAGAGGGATTATTCGACATTCCGCATGCATTGTCACTCCTCAACAAATGAGTAGCAAAGAAGACAAATTTACATTTACTATAAGTTGCTAGAACTGTGCTTTATGAATGAGAGTACCAAAAACCTAATGGGCAAGTTATGTTAACAACTTATCTAATTAATTAGCTAGTCTCTAGAGTTCTAGGTTTTAAAAGTCCATCAAAAAACTGAAAGCAATAATTGCAGTCTCAAAACAGCCTGAGTTAAAAGCTTTCCTTCATCTAAACCCTTTGGAAATCTTCCTCCTAAAGCATCTGGGTGCATTTCCTTGACAAGATCAAACTTGATCCTAGAGCTCTTAAGTGTAGGTTACTAACAATTCACCAAAAAAAAAAAAAATGAGGTACAAAATGCTTCATCTTCCAAGTACGATTTGGTGTTTCTGGAACTTGGGGACCATTACGTCTGTAATTGTTGATCATCCCCAGTTCCTATTTGTTAGAGTTGGGGATTGCCTATTTTTATATCTCCGTTCTATGCTTCATGATCTACTGCTAGAAGAGACTTTTAGTCGGGTCTTCAACACATTTCTAACACTATGGATGGCCCATAGCTGGTTGGTGGTGATTTTAACATAATTGCACATGATGGCGAGCGCACGGGACATAATACACATAATGGAGGTACTAGTGATTTTTCTGACATGATAATGGATTGTAGTCTTGAGGATGTCAAGTTCTCTGGAGCTCAATTTACTTGGACCAACGGTCGGGTGTGGAAGAGATTGGACAAAGTTTTAAATAATTTGGCTGCCGCATCCTTTTGTCGACAACTTTATGTTAGGCATCTGAATCGTACTTCTTATGATCATCCATCCTTATTCACTGGTTTGCTAATGATGAATCGGGATCTAGGTCTTTTCGATTCCTCAATGTTTGGACCAAACATCATGCCTTTACAGATTTCGCCTCTCAGAAATGGTCACTTCTTACTCATCTTACTGGAATGGCTGCTCTTTGAAAAAAATTCTTCAAGCTTAAACAGGGATGACATTGGTGGAATCGCTAGGTTTTTGGTGATATCTTTCAGAGGGTTAAGGATGCTCGGTGTAAGGTTGACGTGGCTGAGAGGGAGTATGACTGGAACCTAGACATTAGCATCATAGTTTCTGTACACCTGGCACAGGGGGATCTAAACCGGACCTTATCCGTTGATGAGGGTTTTTGAAAGCAAACGGCCAGTTCACGGTGGACGGTGGACGGTGGACGTGTGAGGGGGATGCAACACTCAATACTTTTACTTATTTGTTCAGGGACGTTGCGTCTGCTCTAGCATCGGTCTATTAGAACCTAGACAAGGGAAGTTATATCTACTCATGATGGTATTCAAGCTTGGCTGCCTCTTTTTTCAGGACCTTCTCTCTGCTCACTTACAACCAATGGACCCCATACTGCCAAACACTATTCACAGGCTTGTAACTGAAGGAGATAACATGGCTATTAACTGTCCCCATTTGATTCATGAGGTTTAAGAGGCGATATTTAGTATTAATGCTAATAGCGCCATTGGCCCTGGTGGCTTTTCATTCTTATTCTACCAACATTGTCGAGATATCATACAGGATGGTGTTCATGGACAGTTTTGTACTTCTTGCTTTCACTTCTATTATTTTGATCTTGAAGAGGGAGGGCGCTTGTAGATAGACTACAGACCGATTAGCTTATGTAAGGTATTTAACAAGATTATCACTAAGATGTTAAATACTTAGTTGAGTATTCCGCTGCCGCGCGTTATTTCTCCCCAAGGTCATCTGATTGGGGATAATGTTTTATTAACTCGAAAACTTCTCCATACTCTAGATACTAAAGTGAGAGAAAGGAATATTGTGTTGAAGCTTGATATAATGATCACATAGATTTGAGCTTCCTTTATTCTATCCTCGATGGCTTTTGATTTGATCGTTTTTGGATTGATAGGACCAGGCCATACATTTTGAAATGTCGATTCTCGATACTCTTGAATGGCCGTCCCAATGGCTTCTTCCCCTCTTCTAGGGGTCTTAGGCAAGACGATCCCATCTCACCATCTCTCTTCGTCATTGCTATAGATTACTTCTCGGCTTCTCACGCAACAACTTCAGACTCACCATATTATGTGCTTTCGGCATGGAGGTAGATCTCGTCTTACATCTCTCTTTGGCTGATGATATGATTATATTTGCCAACGGCAAGCAGCCATTCGGAGGTTACTTGACTCTTTGGAGCATTACGAGGGTGTTTTTGAGACGTTGATGAATAGAGATAAGAGTGGTCTTATTCTTCTACTCAGGAGACTGGATCATTTGATAGGCTTTAAGCACCAGCAACTACCTCTCACTTATATGAGGTCCCTTTATATAAGGGAGCGAAGCGAGTTTTTTTATATGATGAACTTATTCAAAAGGTCAAGAGCAAGATATCTGGCTAGACCTCTCATCTATTATCTTTTGAGGGCTGGATTACTCTATTGAAGTTTGTTCTCGCGCCTATTCCACTTTCCAGATCACACGGCCTCCTAAGGCTATATCGAAGAAATTTGAAAGTATTTTTGCACGATTCCTCGTGATTCTAAGGATCAGGCACGCAGACTACACAGGAGGCAATGAAAAGATCATTGCTTACCTATGATGAGGGAGGCTTTGGTTTCAGGAGATTGCATGACATCATTGACACTTTTTCCGTGAAGCTATGGTGGCTTTTCAATTGAGACTAAAAATAAAATCCTGAACATAACTTTTTCAGTTGAAAATTGATGTGTGATCATAATCTGTCTATATTTCATCCGCTTGACTTCTTTCTTCATTCAATTGACTCCTAGCACTCTCAAATCTTCATTGTGAGGTCCGACACAACTTTTGAGTATTTTTACTTTAGTCCCCGAACTTTGAATCTCTAACAAGTTAAACATTTTCTCCAATTTTGCCAACTTCTGTTTATTTCCTTCAATTTAATCAACTTATATTACAACATCAAAACACACATTAAAAAGCTCTAAAACTCGTAGAAATTAGTTAAATATCAAGTTTAGATGATGTCTAAAGTATGAGTGAAATACACTCATCAGATACCGTCGACATAGCCCGTCAAAAAAGGATGGTCATATGGCCCTCCGATGTTAGTGCTGCTCGGAGATCCAAACTACTTCACATATTTTCACTATGATCAGGTATGGCATCATTTTGGGGCAATATTTCAGGTACCTATGATATCTTGTGAGTGAGTTAGCTCCAGGTTCCAAAGATGGAGGTACTCGGGTCAACATGTTCGCAAGGGCCACATTCGCATTGTCATCCCCTTATTTAATGCTGCTCGGAGATCAAAACCTACTTTACATATTTTCATTGGCAGTGCCATTTCTGATCAGGTACGACATCATTTGGGGCTATATTTCAAGTACCTATGATATCTAGTGAGGGAGTTAGATCCAGGTTCTAAAGATGGAGGTATTCGAGCCAGTACGCTCGCAAGGGCCACATTCGCATTGTTATCCCCATATTTATTTTTTGGTCCTTATGGCTTGCAAAGAACGACACGAAGCAAAATGAGATATGTAGAGTCTAGACGGATAATTTGGAGAGTCTATCGCATGATTTCATTTCTTCATATAGGTCGCTTATTCAGACTATCGCTCCATTCTTTGGTGTTTCTTTGACTCTTCCTCTCTTTGCACCCCTACTTTGGTAATTTGGACTTTACTCCAAAGGTGGACTTTCCTAGCTTGTGGTAATTTGCAGATATCCTCGCTAAGGTTTACCAATAACCAGTCTCCTCTTTAAGTTCATTATACACAAGCTAGGAAAGAAAAACATTTTCAAGCCAACGTGAGAGGAGTGTCGAATTTCTGCCATATTATAATCTTAGAAAATTTTATTCTGTGTTTTGTATTAATTTTATATCTTTCCTTCTGTGTATGCTGCCGTCAATTGTATTATGTAAATATGTAGGGTGTAATTAACTCTTAGAATTATGCCTAGAGAGATTTGGTAAAATCGTAGAAGTTGTCACTCACCCTAAAATTATGCCTAGACATAATTCAAGAATAGACTTACTGTATATATACCTATGTGGCTCCAATTATTTAGAATCAACATCAGTTTTTACTACAATAGTATTATAAAAGATCACCCAATGAAACATTTAACTGCAGCTGAATCAGAAAATCTGCAAGAACGATACAACTGTGCTATAAAACAACATATTATGTAGTTGTACATCTTCCCAGGCTTCCCTATTGGAGATCACCACATCCTTAAACGTTCCAGATTATATCATTATCATATGCTTATTATTATCACCCTACACCAAGTTCATCCCTCTATCAATGGCAGATAGGTTGAGACTCTCTGGGATCACTTAGGACAAGACTTCTATTGGTCTTACATAATCCCCCTCTTGCAACACCGTGATGGAGCATCTATCAACAATCTAATCATATAACTACATCTGACTATGATACACAATTAGATCATTAACATATTATATTATGTACATAAAAGATTGAGCAGTAATTATTGTCACTGATTAATTTTACTAGATGTCAAATACCTCACTAGCAAGAGGAATGTGTCCTTGAACTGTAGTTACAACTGACCAGACCAGTGTTGACATGTTAAGGACAACATTTTCAGAGACACCTACAAAAGAGTTAGAGAAAATTAAGGAACGTGGAAGATCTCACAAGTAGAACTCGTGATTTAGGAGCAACAATGGATCTAGATAACTCTGTATTTTCTCAAATATTGCAAGAAGTAGGTTTATCAATGAATTAACAGTCAATAACTGATAATCGATCTAACAACAGCCAATTTGGAACAGTATTGACAGATAAAATTCTCGAAGTAAAATGAACTCTTCAATAACAAGTTTGTACATTAATGGACATCTGAGAACCAACACTTTTGGAAGAAAAGCTAGAGCAACCTTTTATAAATGAATATGAAAATACAAGAATAAATCAAGAAGACTGAAAAAATAAGAAAAATGAAAACGAGGGCAAATAAAAGAAAGAAGTGGGCATGCCTGCAGGAATGACACATGGAGAATTTGCTTAATAGGGAATGTATTCCCTAATGCGAAGGTTCCTGACTCTGCAGAATCCAGGAACAGACGCAGCTCACCCCTGGAAGTAAGAAGGTTGCTTCTGCAACTTAGAACCAGGAATGAAGCAATCTCATTGCTGCCCAAGGCCAATCCTCTTAGCACTTGGAGAAGCCAGCAGTAATTTCAAGGGGGGGGGGGCACCAGAATTCAAAATGGAACACACTAGGAAATGTCAAGAAGTAATTGAAGGTGAGGTTACTCTAGCACAATACTCCTCTTTTCCTTTCTTTCCATACCTAATTTTGAAGTTTTCTCTTTTTCAGACTGGAATATTTTGGCATTGCACTCCTGGTCCCGTTGTCTTTTAATAATAAAAAATTAACACAGATCACGCATTGACATAGGCCCATTGTAATAAGCAACAAAACATGAGTTTGAACTCAAGAAAAACCACTTCATGACAATCAAACTGTTCGATTGATCTCTTTCTACGAACCACCTACTGTATCCTAAAATCTCTTCATCATTATTTCACAGTTGGCTATGATCTGGGATTGAATCTTCTTTTTGTAAGCTACTACTATTATTTAGAAGCTACAAACAAGACTAAGACTCTGTGCAGATCCATTGTGCAATATGGTTCCCAAAAGAACCATAGTTATCAAAGCAAAACTATATTTCAAGATCTTATCCATTTGTTTTAAGTTTATATCATAAGAGAATTAATGCTGTATAGAATTTGAAACTAACTAGGATGTTATAAATATGCACGCACTGTGAGTTGATTCTTAGTTAAGTGCTTTCAGCTCACGACTCTCTTAGTACATACAAAGGCTCACGTAAAGGGCATAAACCAAGAAGTCTAGACATAAAATGATGGTCAGCAATCACCCTCTATGTTGACAACTAAATAAGGTATCAAATCCATACCACTCTTATTGTCACCACCACCAACAAGGAACCAATTCTCTCCAACTGTGACACCAGCATGACCAGCACGAGGACTTGGTATCTCACCCTGTTGAATGGGCCTGGACCATTCCATCTATGTAATCAAAACATGATAAAAACACGTTGAAATTTATGTATTTTGAGTAATGAGAAGTTAGAACTTAAAAAGCAAGCAACTAACGGAATGAATTTTAATCTCACAGTTTGCAGATCAAGAACGTGAAGATCATTGAAGCAGGTTGCATGTGAACCCCCGCCAAAGATAAGAAGGTAACGTTCTGCATGTACTGCAGCAGCATGATCAGACCTTGGAGAAGGAGGCACTCCCCTGAAAATTACAGACATGACCACAACTAATACATAAATGACCTTATCAAGTGAAAGAACGCGACGTGAGCTAAATTCTCCTCGATCAAATGAGAGGGAATAGTCAAAATGTTGATTTGATCATTTGATGTGCCATAATGGTTTTCCAAGACTGACAAGCATGGATGGTAAGAATGAAAACCATTATATGAGCACCAAAATCAGCATGCTGTTCACAACCTTAAACACATTTGATTGGTAGAGAAGAAACACAAAATTCCCCTGAAAATAAGTAGCTCAATGGCTTCAAATAAAAGCTGCAACCCAAGAGCCTGTGTAACGCCCCGAAATTTTATGGAATGGAATTATTTTGGAGATAACAATTTTGATCAAGATGCATTTTTATTATTTTGGAAAGTTAAGGGACTAAAGCAAAATAGGTATTAATTTTTTTACTTTCGTGGGTCAAATAGTTAAATATTGATAGAGCTTGAATTAGCATATCGATATTGGGATCGTTGGATAGTTCTTATTAAATGAAGCACCGTGGACTCGAGAAAAATTAATTTGGATAAGTTAGACCCAGGATATTGAAGTTTCAAAAAATTGTCATTTATTAGAATATAGTTAATTTGATTGTTAAAGGGTTGGCATTCACATGTACCTTTATATAGATATAAGGTAAAAATAAATAAATAAATAAAAATTGTTGGGTTAGGATTTGACATGTTGGATATATGAAAATCCTATTCTAATTATGGTAATGGTTAATTGTTAATCCCATTTTAATTATATTTATAATCCTATTTTGATATATTTCAAACTTCACTTATGTTATCCAAATTGAATTAAAATTTTAGTATTTTCTTTTATTAAGTATTCCTTCTAATCTTGGTCATATTTGTATGAGTAAATATTTTTGACTATTGTGATTAGGATACTTCTAATTAAGCAAAATCCTAATTAAACTAATCTAAGCTTTATCATATAAAATTATTAGGCATTTTGCCATCTCCCAACTACTGCATGTGCCTAAGTATTTATTTATTTTTAAAAAATTATTTTTCGCCTACTAAAGACTTTATAAGATGAGATATAATTTTATGAAGTCATTCTTATCCAATTTTCTTGTGGGACACGGCTCCTCAAGTCCTTTTACACCACAATTCAATTGTTATCTTTTTTTGTCCTATATATACCCCAAAAAATCGAGGAATTTTCACCACAGAATATTTATACATAGACACGATCAAAGAGAGTCAAAGCAGAGAGAAAACATAGGAAAATGGTTTTCACGTGCATTATTTCACATTCCTTGCAATTTTTCAAATCTATTAAGGTAAGATACTTTTGTGCAAGCTATTCATTTATTTATGCTTTTATATTTAGTAATTTATCAATGAATTGTCAGTGGACATTCGAGTTATTTATTAAGAGATATGAAATCTTTCGAAAATTTAAGATGACTTAAGATGGGTGTGTCGGTTGGTCACCGATATACTCCATAAAAGAATGGTATGAAATGTCTATTTTATTGTTATATAATTGTATATGAAAACTGCGTGTATCTTATTGGGTATTTTTAAATATTCACTCTTGTAAAAAAATAGTTGAAATATATATATTAGTTACCTACTTGTACTCATTGTTATTGTTAGGGACTAAAGTGCAATTTTTTCTTTTTCACCTTGTATATAATTTTGTATCCTTTCCATCTAATCAATATATGAGAGAATTTTTCTTCCCAAATCGACTTGGTATCAGAGCACAGGGACGGAACCCTAGCTGCCGGCGACTCCTCTGACCCTAGCTGCCGGCGACTCCTCTGCCAGTTACCGAGGCTCCGCCGACGACGGGGTTGGTGTCGCAACTACACTGCTCCGGCGTCTGAGTCGCGTCTCCACCGGTCTGAGTTGCGCGTTTCTCGCAACTGCACTGCTCCGACGCTAGCGTCGCGCCTGCGCCTTCACTGTTCCAGCCTGGTGCGGTGAACGTGGAAGCATTGTCCTCGGCCGAAAAGTTTCGTGTGCAACTGCGCCCTCACTAGTCCGTCTTAGCCGAAGCTTCATCTTTGTCCAAGGTGCCATAACCATTGTTTGGCTACTGTTTATAATCGGCATGGTTTAAGGTTTTTTACAGAATTTTCTCCAGATTCGGCTTCTCCAAGTTTTTTTTAGATTATGAGTTTTAAGTAATGCTATTATTTAGCGGTATGTTTTGAAACAAATAAAGTGGCTGTGACTATGTTTCTTCAACCCTCTGCGACGTCTAGTTGACGAGCTAAAATTCTAGTGGCCACCGCCATTTCCCGTTTGTTGGTCCGCAGCGCATTTTTGGGTGAAGTTTTCTTCTTGAAAATGTTAAGATTCATGGTTTTTTGGTGCATCTTGTGAACTTGGAGAAGCTCTCTGCGATTCATTGTCTGGATTGCTTCATGTTGGTGGTTCCGTTTCTTCCTAGCCTTGGTTTCGGCCAATTAACAACTCGAAATAATGGCGGATAACAAGGTTGTTCGATCATCTTTTGGGGAAGGTATTTTTGGGTTGCAATCTACTTCTATCGCATCTGATCTTTGGGTTATAGATTCTGGAGCTACCGATCATTTTGCATGAAATTCATCTACATTTGATTCCTTGACAACTCCGCCCGTTCAGTCTGTTCAAGTGGTTAATGGGACTCGTGTCAAAGTTACTGGGGCCGAAAGTATCTCGTTTTCACCTACTTTCTCTCTCATCCGTTTTACT
>CAIGRS010256221.1:710-24515 GCA_903798395.1 Fraxinus floribunda | reverse complement strand
ATATTATCTTCAAATCTTCAATATAAACAATCTCTACCTAGTCATTGCCTTGCTGTTTTTGCTTGTATTCTCACACTTATACACTGATAATGCACTACATCTGCATAAGGCCCTACATTGACTGGAGAATGAGATATTGCTGATCTATGTTAAACCTGAATATATTGGATGTTAAAGTGAGCACCCCTTCACAAAAAACTTAATGTTCTGGCCTTTAAAAGGGTCATCGCCGTATCTAGTTGTGGTGAAACGAGGTGAAGGAATTACAGTTCAACAGGTATATTATGTTTTGTTCGTTCTGTGTCTAGCATCCTTGTGCAGTGGATAGATGCTATGTGAGTATTACTGATTTTTTGTGCCATCTTCATGTTTGTTTTCTAATTTCGTATTTTTGTGCCAGACTTACCTAATGGAATAATATAATGAACTGGAATCTACATTGTGGATGTGCTGAAAGCAATGTAGTAATGTGAAAGCCAGTTCTCTTTTATAACAAGGTAATGAATTTGACTCTAAGCAATATAAATTCCCGATTTATGGAACCAAAACATCTGAAAATGAAACTACTTTGGAATACCAGTCTTAATAAATCAGAGACTTGCCTAGACTAATCCAGTAACTTCTCTAGAAAAAACTCTTCCCAGTGCTAGAAAGCACTCGCGTGTCAATATTTATAACATCTAACAACAATTGTCGTGTTTTTTAATAGCATGATTTGTCGTGAACCTCTTGCAACATGTCGAGTTTATGGTGGATATAGATTTTAACTCTTTGGTTTTGTTTAGTGTTTACTGGATTGGAGCTATGATTTTATTTTTGTACATTTCACACTCTTGTACTTCTACATTGAAGTAAGGAAAAATTGTAGCTACGATATCAAATATTTCGTTATGTTGAAGTTTGACTCAAATCTTTCACTTGTATCACTCACGATACCAAATCTTTAAAAAATTCGCACCCAGAGTCTAAATGGATGGAAACCGTTAGTTCATTTGTTAGTTGACATAAAGTCAACGATTTAACCAAATTTTGACAACTTTTTTTAAGGAGTAAAAGGGCCACTTTACATTTTTCACATAAAAAGAATCAAATAAAAAACCAAAAAAAAAAAGCCAAAATCATAAAATGTTATCTTCCCGCCCCAGCCCCAAAATCAAACCCAAAAAAACAACTGTATTCACCAAAATCATCGGCAACACCACTCCAGCACCACTACTTTCTTCATCCCAAAAAGTTATCTTCCGCCGTCTCCTCCTTTCTCGTACCGCAGTCGGCATTGCAGCCTATTGTCACTATTAGGCCAACGAGAAATGGGACTGCAAATGGGATTTGCGAAAAGTGGTTTTGCATAAATATACACCCTGTTTGGCACACATTCTTTCAAAATACATTCTTACAAAACTCATTTACAACCACACACTTTTCAATAAAATAATATTTTTCATCGCATCAATAACTTTTCCTAACTTTTTAACCACATATTTTCCATCATATCACTATTTAAAATACATTCTTTTCTTAATAATATTCATCAAACACACCCTATATTCCATTTGGGAGTGACCAAAGAATCTGCCCAGGGATTGTTTTTGCAACAGGGTTAATTGAATTTATTAATTGATTTGATTGGGAACATCCTGATGGGCCAATGGGGCAAGAAAACTTGGACATCACCGAACAATGAGGTCTCATAGTGTTTCACTTTTTTGGTTTTTGATTTAATTCTTTTTAATGAAAAATGTAAAGTTATCTTTTTACCCTTTAAAAAATTGTCAAAATTATATCAAATCGTTGACATTAGGTTAACTAACTGATGAACTAACGGTTTCTATCCATTTAGACTCGGAGTATGAATTTTTTAAAAGTTTGATATCATGAGTGATACAAATGAAAGGTTTGAGTCAAGCCTGTAACAAAATGAAATGTTTGATACCATGGCTTCAATTTTCCCTTGAAGTACTATAGGTGTGTTCGGTAAAAATTAAAATCGAATTAAAATTGAAAAACTAGCCGTTATTGTTAACTTTTATTAGACGAGTGAGACCAATAACAATCATATTTTCAATTTTAAGTGGATTTTAACTACGACCGAACATGTCCATAATGTTTACAAGTAGCTTTGGCTTCAGCACGGATTAACCCAAAATGGTATGCTGTTGACAAAGTAAACTGTATCTTCTTGAATACTAGCAATGGAAGTGTGTGGTACATTAAGGAATATTGATTGGGATCTGTAGGAATGATTCGTGGTTGTGGGTTGATGATGCCTCGTTGGTATTTGTGGGTACATTTTGTCCTACTGGAGGGATGGAGAAATTTCAGCTGGCAGCATCAGGACTGGACTAAAAAACTAGAGATAAAAAGAGCTTTGGGAATCAGAATCCTTTTCTTCCTCTTATGTGCTTCACCTTTTTATGTTGTCTGTCTTCATCTATGCTTTAAAACATTCTCCTAAATCTGGATTTAAGATAAAGGGATTAGAAAAGTTTGATTGTTGGGATGTTGCATGTTAGACCCTTTTGTTGTTTGGCCCTGCTAGAGCTACAGAAAATAATTTTATAGAGCTTTCACAGATTCCTCACAATAGGGGGTGGGTGGGTGAGATTTTTGGCATTTTTTATTGTCATTGGTCCCACATGGGGTCCACCCATTGTGACTTTAGGTAAAAGGCCTGTAAACTCATTTTCTGTACATATATCTTTCTCCTTCGTTGTTTGTCTCTGTAAAATGGTTGATATTCACCTTGAAATATGGGATCTTGCAAAACGACATTAGTACTGTTAGGTTTTTTTGCTCTCCTCTGTATTTTTCCTCACTATTGGAGTTGCAAAAGGGTGAACCGAAGTAATTCTTTTTTAAATTTGGCATTGTGAAGATAAATTTGAAACTCGGAGAAAGAAATGGAAATCTGTCAATTAAAGGAAAGATTGATAAAATTTGGTGTTCTTGTTAACATGCTAAGCCCTTGTTTAACACAGAATTTTTTATTTTTTTTAAGATTAGAAGTTTGTCAAATTTCGTTTTTCATTTGAATTTATAATTTTTACACTTTTAATCATAATATTTTATGGATCTATTGGCTTATAATATCAAAAAGCTTTGTCAAAAAATATAGATAAATTATATTGATTATTATATTTAGAGTATGTTTGCTGTAGACTTTTGAGAATCAATTTTGTCAAAAAAAAAAAAAAGTAAATTTAAATATGTGGTTAAAAAGTAAAAACTATAAGTTTACGTATAAAATTATTTTATTGAAAGAACGTAGGATTGAAATAAATTTTAAAAAATCTATACCAACGACGACTTTAATTTAAAGTAGAGTCATGCTACAGGTACAAAACCCCACAGCCGCCCCTCCAATAGGCGGCCGCCACTTGACAATTTTGGACACAATTTTGTATACCAAGAATTATCCTTTAAAGTAATAAACATGATCAATTGATCATCCATGAACAAGTTTATAGCACCATTATTCTGTGTTGCAGACAGAGCTGGATGGATAGGAAATGGTCCATGAAACGTCCCATCAGCTCTTATAACTGATATTAGATTTGAGGAATCGGAGCAGATAGATTGAGGTTGCCTTGTCTCGATGATTTCTCTTCTCTCCTTGTGTCTTTTCACTTCTTGTTCAAGTAACGACTTTGATTAACTCCTATTTGACAGATGCTCGTGTAGCTTGGTGGTGGTGCGTTTTAAGAGAATAATTTTAGGACCAGTCTACTGAGCCTGACTCGGTGACTTTTCTCATAATTTTATGGGTTTTTCCATTCGTACATCCCTACTGCCCTACAGATGTCTCACAAGAGGTGGGTCCCATGTGAGGCTCACCTCAATAAAAAAGAAAGAAAAATAAAAAAATATCCACCCACACCTCTGTTTGTGAGTGTTCAATGTAAACCCCTCCATCTACACTGAGCAAGCTTGTAATTTTATTGTGCTAAAGAATCAATTCAGTATTTGGTGAACATTTACTTCTTAATTGTTGTATGTTTTAACAACTTTATTGGATAGTACAGAAATGATATTTACCCTATTATGGATAGGAATTATCTTACCCATTGTAAATGTGATAATATCCTGTATTGTCACATGGCAACACCCGATACACGTAATATATAATTTTATTTGTGCAACTTATAATTTAGTCCTGTTTTGAACTTCATTTTTTAAAATTTCAAACTTATTTTCGATCATATTCTTCTAAGAATGCATTTTGAAATAGTAAATTAATGTAGAATGCGTTGTTAAAAAATAAGAAAAAAATTTGAATTTGCGTATTATATTATTTTATTAAAAAATGTGTAATTAAAAAGATTAGAGAAAAAAATGTATTTTGAACAAGGGCTAAGTAATTATTTTAAGTTAATCATACGTTGCTAATTTGGGAAGCAGGAGTTGGGGGCTCAAAAGGCAATTCCCAACGGATCCTAAGTTCAAATTAGAACCATATACATCGTACCATTATATTTAGGATAAGAAGTGTGTCGAGAAATTAAATTATATAAATTGGTGGCACGTTAAAAATGTGTTCCATTGTGCACTAGTAAGTGTGATCTGAAATTTCAATAAACCTGTAGCTACAGGATTTTTGTACAGAATTTTAATAGGGTGATGCCAATTAGGGTAAATCCCCCCGAAAAAGGGCTCCCGGCCCCACCAATAGGGGGGCTCCTGAGTTTGACCAAACCCGGGAGCCCTTTTCAGGCAAAGTAGCACGGTCCTGCCAATAAACCTGCAAGTACAAGATTTTTGTACCCTGTTTGCCTGTTATTATTTTTTTTTTTTCTTCTTCCAATGAAAACCTTCGAAATGTAATTTCTGTTGTTTTTTCCCATACCTATAGTGTTGTAATTTTTACTCAACAAACTGCACATGACTCCAAGTAGATCCATTTTATGAAAATTGGAAATTTGATTTGATTAAATACAAAGGATTCACCATTTTTTGAACTTAAAAGGTACGGTTGGCTGCTATCTTAATTATGACTGATACTTTTGTCAACTTTAAAGACATTTTAGCAAAATAAAAGTGTTGTATTACTGGAATTTGCTGAATTCTTTGGTAATTATGCAAAGGGAATTTCTCAGTTCACCTTTTGTCCCTTTTATATAGTTTAATGGACTGTGTGTGCCATCTTGGTCATTCCAAGTTGCGATTTCCCTAACTAGGACCACACGTCATCATCCTTTCGAACGAATTTGATTGGTGGTGAGTTATGTAGCGGCTAGGTTATCATGATATGCCAACCTTAAACCTTGTCCTAGGCAATCTTTTACCTTCTTGATTGGTCTGTTTGGGGGTTAATTATTCCAATAGTCACTGAACTTTGGTCAAAGTTTCCATCAGGTCACTGAATTTTAAAAATTACGTGGTTAGTCCTTGAACTTTCGAAACTGCAATTTCATCCATCACTGAACTTTAAAAATCACCCCATTTGTTATTGAACTTTGCAAAAAGTTTTTCCAATGATCTGGGTGATAGTTTATGTATGTTTGCCGGGTTAATCACCCCAAAGTCACTGAACTTTGGCCAAAGTTTCCACCAGGTCACTAAACTGTTAAAAATTACGTGGTTAGTCACTGAACTTTCGAAAAATCACTACATTGGTCATTGAACTTTAAAAATCACCTCATTGGTTACTGAACTTTGCAAAACGTTTCCTAGACGGTCGTTGAACCCAGTAACTATCTGGGAAACTTTTTGCAAAGTTCAGCGACCCCGTAGAAATCTTTTGCAAAGTTCAGTAACCAATGGGGTGATTTTTAAAGTTCAGTAACCAATGAGTTAATTTTTCGAAAGTTCAGTGACTAACCACGTAATTTTTAAAGTTCATTGACTTGGTGGAAACTTTCGATAAAGTTCAGTGACTATTGAGGTTAATTAGGTGCTTTCAAGGAGGAACACTTCGTCTGTCATGTCACGATGATGTTTCCATACAACGTTTCTTATAGTCCAATTTCAATCTCAATTAAAGGGGTTTTGGATCATGGTTCCGAGATTACTCGTTTGATTCCTTTGACATGAAAGCACTTCTATTAGAATCTTCAAATGATCATATGTGAATTTTAGATAGACAACTAGTACAAATGAACAAGTCGTTGTTTGATTTTGATTATTTGATAATGACATCTTTTCTATTCGTATTTTCAACTAAACATTAGAAAATCATTCATGTCTTTTGTAGTTATTTTTCACTTTTTAACCGCATTCAATAAAAAATATATTTTTCAAATAATAAATCCTCAAAAATCAAAATAAAACAAGCCCTAAATAATCACACGCTATATTCAATACAATAATTTTCGGACAAACGGGGGCTTAATGCAAACTTCCCTGACCGATCTTGGCTCGCAAGTAAAATGTCTCTTGGAAGACGCTGCATGTACAGTGTAGAGAATAGAGTCTAATAAAGTAACTTAGCACCATATAATGACGCGAATGTCGTAATCACTGCTTTCTGATTAGTCACACGATGACAGATTGCTCTAGTAAGAAGCAAATCATCTCCCCCGATCAGATCAGATCAGATTGGTGTACGAATCACTGCCTTACTTTATCGAATCCCATCAGATTGTTTGCAACAGACTCCCAAGAAATCTAAAGAAAAACCATCCACAATTGTCTATTTCTTTTGCGTGTTTGCATTGCATTGCCTTCACTTTTCAGAAAGGACATCTCTGGGAAAGAAAGACCTAACGGTGCCTGCAGTGAGAAGGCCAGTATCCAATACACACATATACATGTAACAAGGCCAAATCATCATCAACTTTTTGCATTTAAACCACATCTTTATGCTACAGTGCCATATACTATGACATAATTCTCGCTATAATACCACATAATATTTTATTTTTGAATAAAGTCAATTTTTTCACCAAATCAGCTAACCAAATTTCTTATGGGAAAGTGGCAAAATCCGTAACCTCCTCTCTTATCTCATCTGTTACCACTGTCAGATTTGTTGATCTTGTGTAGGGGAGGGGTAATTAATGCTTAGCAACTTCGAATAACTCGCATTTACTCTATTGTACTGCATACCAGAATCTCTTCTACAGTATCCCAAGATGATTAATGCATTCAATAATGATAATAATAAAGAATTTACATGAGATAATGGGGAAATCTTCAATATGCCCACAAAAGAAACAATAATTTCTATCCCAGAATAGAGAGTACAAGTAGCTAGAAAGACAAGAAATAAAGAGGTGATTAATACTAAAATTAATTATTTATAACTTCTACTATACACGATAATTAAAATCAGATTATGGGTTGAAAATGAGGCTTCCACATTTGCATTTCCAGCTCATGGGCTTATAGTTGGAATGATCATCTGTTCTAGCATAGACAGTGGCTGAATTCTTGATTCCGTTTCTTGTTTGGGGGTTTGTGGGCACCTGAATGGCTTCACATTGCGCACAAGAACTGCACCTCCTTTCGCACCGTGGCGGCCTCGAACCGATTTGTGCTTTCAATAATGCCTTCTCTTCGCTTACTGCCTACCCAATCAAACAATATTCAAGAATTCATTTTTTTCAAGTTCATACACAAATTGACGAAAAACAATTACCCAAATCTTACCTGGGAATTGTCGACCCTCTGTACTAATTTTCTACCTGCCAGCATGCAAAAAGAAACAAACTTTATCATTTAATTTTCGTTTAGTGAAGAATTTTTGTGTTTAATTGATTTACCTTCAGCGCCATTGAATATTCTTAACTGGGATGAGCTCGAAATTAGGAGAAAGAGAAAAGAAATGGCAAAATGGCGAAGTCTATGGCCACACAGAAGATTGTGACTGCAACCCATTTCTGAGAAAGAAAGGCGGCTTATCTTGTGAAGGAAATACTTGTGCATAAGCTAGAAAACTGTGTGGTGACTGAGATGTGAATTATAGAAATGAAAATACTAGAGCAAAAGTGATTGACAAAATAATCATTTTACAAAACTGCCATGTTGTCAATATATGATATTTTCAGAGGGGGATTGAGATGATTGAACATGGAAGGACAAAAGAGTATAGCAGAAGGCTAAAAGGGAAATGAGCTCCAAAAAGGGGAAAAACTGACATCGTTTTACGAGCCTTTTCAAACTACAATGACATATAATGGAAGAAAGAGAATACACCAAAAACTATAGGAATTAAACCAAAAAATATACAAGGGAAGGGGAAATGAGACAAGGGGCAAGGACAGCAAGAAGCCATAAAAATGCACCAGACGTATATAAGAATATAGCTTGTTCATTTTTGGGTTTTCAATTTTTCCTCTTAT
The DNA here is from genome assembly GCA_903798395.1 of Fraxinus floribunda. Lineage (NCBI taxonomy): Eukaryota > Viridiplantae > Streptophyta > Magnoliopsida > Lamiales > Oleaceae > Fraxinus > Fraxinus floribunda. Next base: position 16,236 of record CAIGRS010256221.1, on the reverse strand, counting down.
ATTTGCTTTGCCCGGTGCCGTTAAAACACCCCTGCATATTCTGTGTAATTTCATATCTTCTTATTGATTATCATGATTTTTTTCTTTTCGAATTTTCAAGATATGTAATGTAGCTATTTGTTCTTTATAAAATTCATGAGAAGTTTCTCTCAAATATTGTCTCTTTCTCGACATTGTAAAGGGAATCAACAAATTTGATTTTTTCGTGAAATTTTGTTCTTTTATATAAGCTTCCACTAAATCAATTTACCCATCAACAAAAGATAAAAATGTACAACAGTTTTTAGGTTGAAAATTATCACAATCAAACACATTTAATTGACAATTTTTATACAATTAAATTATAAATAATTTTATTATTTAAAACTTATTTTCTTTCATTTAAGTTCCACGCTTGCAGTCAAATGCACCAAGTTATAAAAAAGAAGTATTTTAATGCACTATTTCATTTGCAACAGTTTGAAGAAAAGTCCTCTCTTTCTAGCTTGCGAAGGCACAGGGTCTAAACTTTTAAATGATATATCCCTCTTTGCTTTAATTTCGGTGCAAAACCCCTCTACATGGCACAAACCTTGCGAAATACCCCACCTCTCAATTTCGTTAGCTAAGCCATTAAGTGCATTAAATAGGGCCAAAATTAAAAATGATAATTGGCACAATACCCTCCCTAAATTTTGCCTATTTTACGTAATACCATGTAACCTTTCATTTTCCTAAATCACCCAAACTTTGCGGAATACAATATTTTCATCATTTTTNCTTTTTTTTTTTTTTTTTTATCCTTTTTTTTTTTTTTTTTTTTTTTTCATTTTTCTAATTGCTTGTGGATGTGCAAATGGCTGCAGAAAATTTATCTTTGAATATGATTTAAGATTCTTTTTATCGGATCCAATTGGGAAATTGAAGTTGTACCCGATAGATGGAGGACTATTGGAGGATCCACAGCAGCTTGAAGTGTAATTTTTTTTTTGAAGAGGAAAATCTCTCCCAAATACCATATTTATCCTTCTCCTTTTATTTTCTTCATATTTTGCTTGATTTTGAACTACATCACAGCGCTGCCATGGATAAATGCAGCCCCATCGAGGAGGCGACAACAAGTCCTACATCGGTGCCGGTTTCGTCGATAGTGGCATCATCTTTGGGTTTAAACAAGATAAACAGATTTTAATTTTTAATTGGGACCCATTTGATCTTTTTGAACAAATTTGGGATTATGGCTACAATTAATTCTTTAAAAAAAAAAAATCTTCATAACTTTTTTGTTTGCTTAAAGAGAGGGGTAATTCATGACTTTACAAGGTATTTATGGAAAAGATGTGAAAATGTTGTATTCCGTAAAGTTTGAGTGACTCGGGTGGTTTTTTTACGCCAAAATAAAAGGTTATGAGGTAATACGAAAAATAGACAAACGTTAGGGGAATATTGTGTCAATTACCATTTTTTATTTTTAGCCTTGTTTTATACACCAAATGGGTTAAACAAACAGAATTAGACGGTAGGGGGTATTTCACAAAGTTTGGATAATCTAAGGGATTTTGCACCAAAATAAGAGTATATGGGTCTTTCACAATAGAAACAAAGGTCAGGGGAGTTCTATACCAATTACTTTTAATTTTATACGTCAAAACGTGATAATTGAAATCAAATTATTCAAACTAGACTATCATTCTTCCAAACATATGGAATTAGCTACTCATCATTTTATACAAACACAAATTGAAGTTAGAATACATTACCAAGCAAAACCCGTCTTCTCTTCTTCCATGTGAAACTCTAGATTTATAGCCGATTGAACGTGTTATCTTTCACAAAAAGATATGTTAACTTCTCGCATGTCTTAGATATAAAATATCTAAACTCGTATTCATTTTCTCCCTTCTACTCGATCTCTATTTAAAACAATTCTAATACATTCATGATCGGCGAAGCTTAAATCATAATTTAAGTTTTTTAAAATATTATTTTTATTTACACATTTACTTAACTACTTATCTCCACACATTTTTGTTTAGTGACTCACAAAAAGTAATTAAGAACTCTAAGCAGAATCAAAGAGATTAGGCAATCTTGAATTGTTTTCTTTGTATTTCGTGCATCGGGGAACACAATGTGAAGTCCTCTTCATGAAATAAAACCAACAAAAACAAACAACTATATCTTAATATAGATGTTGGTCTTGTCGATAGAGATTGTAATTCTAGAATGTAGTAGTTTTATATTCGGTGAATCAACGTATACCTTTACCTTCTTCTTTATGCATGCTTATTAATTAAATAAAAGATCACTTTAGCCATTTGTACAGAAAAAAATGGCTAGAATTTTACCAGAAAAGAGATAACGGTGGGTCCCACTGTGTATTTAAAAAGAAAAAAATGTGCAGGCACCACCATTGTGTGAGTGGTCTGTTGCATTTTTAGTAATTCCATTTCCGTACGTGCAGCGCAATTCATAAAAGATATGCACTCCTTTATATTTTATACACGATATCAAAATCTCACAATCGAACATATGCACAAGAGTTAGAGCTTATAAGCACTTAAAAAAATACTACAAAACAAATATAAATGCATGTATGTCAGGGGGGCGAGTAGGTGGGTTTGAGGGGAAAAGGCCCAATTAAGCTATCAAAGCAAATCGGCCCACCTTTTCTAGTTCTGGGCCTAGTTATAAGTGGCCGGACTATCGTAGAGATTTTGACGCAAACGGTACTAAAACCAGACCAATAATTACAGTTCTACCTTACTTTTTGTAGATCAGGTTAACCAAAAGGACATATCATTCCAAAATGAACTATCACAAGTGACAAATTTTCAATTATTTTATCTTAATGCCACCATTGAGGATCTAGTAACTTAACTCGATTATCTCGTTCTGATACAATATGATGAAAGGTTTGAAATTGTCACCTACTCTAATATGTTGATATTAAAAATTAGTACACGAATTGAAGGTTGACATTCTGTTTTCCACTTGTCCAAACACACTATTATTCAAATCCCAAGCCACTTAAACATGTACTAAAAAGAACTACAATGTAAGATTATATAGGATAACGTTGGATTCTATTTTTTGAGATTTTGACAATAGACAATTTGTTTTATTTGAATGCTAGTTATAATCTTAATGTGCTCAATTAACTGACTACGAATTGAATTGATGTGTATTTTCTATTGAAGTTTGGAGATTGAATAGGAAAGATAAGATGTAATAACAATCATTTTAAGGTTTTACAGACGTCACAGATAATGATCTTGCTTAGCATGATCCAATAGATATTTTTGTTATTTAATGCATCTTTGTGTGTTTGCATTCGGGATAGGAATATTACTAGTTCATATGTGAGGATACGTTCATTTCTGCCCCGAAGAGATTATTGAACATGATAGGAATATTGATCTTCATAATCAAATAAATGTTGTTAACTTGTGAAATTGATATTAAGATGGAAAAATGTAAGGGATATGGAATCCTAGTACTTTATTAGTTAATCGAGCATTATTAATTGCTTCATACGAATTAGTTAGATTAGTTAGTTAACTTAAGGTTGTTATTACCATTACCATCTCATCTATCTTAATAGTGTATTTATATTCGATTTGAATTAGATTAATTAATAGCTAGGCTAGATACTTATTTATCATCGGATTGATAACTAACGTCCATTTTATTACATGTTACGATATGTATACTTGTTGGATATTAAAATCAACCATACCCGTCGTCTTCCAAATGGATTAAAATGCTACCAGTTGTGTACTACAATATAATCGTCACATGGCATACCAACTTATTACTAGACATGTCATTTTATTAGAATTTTTATTTATGTGACACGTAGCTATTATGTGGAAGATAAATTACCGTGTGGCGACCCAAACAATTATTATTATTTTTTTTTTTAGTTTACTGATTTATTAGATATATAGATGTATTTCAATGTTTGGGTTTATTTTTCTATAAATAATAAAACTTTGAATTGCATCACACAAACCTCACCAAAATTTAAAATGTTTTTAAGATATAATTGAACTTTTTCGAAATGCTCTCCATCCATTACTCATTAGAATTCCGTTTGTTGGTGTGAATGGAATTGCCTAAGTGGTCCATGAAATTCACACGTGACAGTGGCACAAATTTTTCGTCCAATTATCCCAATCAGTGATGGATTGAGACAAAATTTTAACAAATTTCGTTTCGATTTTTAAAATTTAGTGAGGGATATATGATGTGGACCAATTTTTTATTTTTTATTTTTAGAACAATTAACCCCTGAAAAACTATTAGAAAACCAAATATAAAGTGAAAGTTTTTCTTCGTCAACATTCAGCGATCAAAGCACCGTTTGTACTGGCCTACGACATCACGAATAATAGTGTTTCAATAATCGTTGACATGTGAGCATCAATAATTATTGGTGATATTGTTGATGATAATTCAGTACTAATCAACTATCGTTAATAATCATGTCATGGATTAATCCATTCGTACCCGTTCGTACACGGGCGTGCCCGTGTACGAATAGCAAGGTCCGTCATGTCATTGATCATTTTTTCAATTAAAGTTTTTTATAATGTCAAGAATAATACTTTTTTTGTCTTGCACACTTTTTAAAATATTTTTTATTTACTAGAATGGTCATGAGTAAAATGACATAAACCACCCAACATATTAGACATTCTTTCTCTCTCATTTTTAGGTAGACCGTGTTGCACGTGAAGGACCACGTTGGCTCTGTACGTTTCTTTTTAGGTACACCACAAAATCGTGACCTCACACACAAATCATCTCCAAATATGCATGGTTATGGAATCGTCAATACAAAATAATCGTTCTTATTCTTTAATTATTTATTCAATATTATTAATGACCAACTCACTTTTTATAAGAAAAACAAGCGAAGAAATATTTAAATTTTAAAAATTGAGAACACGCTCGTCTAATGTTTGAATCGACTTTATTTTGAATAATTTAAAAATGGAAAGAGTTCGTTTAAATTGCGTTCAATATGGGCATCTAGAATAATAGAATTTAACCAAGACGTGACGGTGATAATATAATTATAATTAGACCATAAAAAAAAGGTGAAGTTTCCAGGCAAGTAAAATAATATGGAAAAAATGAAAAATAAAGGACGGTAAGTGGACCATATATTGGACCATGATAGATCCTTCTAATGATTCGGCGTTGGAAAGGTCTGTGACCAATCATGATAACGTGTCTATAAAGCAATTTTATCATTAGTGCTTATTTTCATGCCCAAACATTTTGACTTGACATTAAGATATTAGTAGTTGATCTCACACAAAATAGTAATTGAACAATAAAAACTTATTTATAACATGTTGTGTTATAAAGGTTTTTGAGTTGTGTATTATATTATATTAAAATGTGTGGTTGAAAAGAAAAGAGAGAATAATGTTTTTTTGATAAAAATAAGCACCAAACAAGGTTTATACCAATTCGAGGGTATTTGGTGAGGATTAAAATTAGATTTTTGGTTTATTGTGATAAAAATTTAAATGTGTAGTTGAAAAGATGTGGCGCCCATAAAAAATGTGGTTAATATTGATTATTTGACTTTCACTTAGATTAAAATCAGATTTTAGTCTGGCCCAAATAGATTAAAATTAAATTTTTAATAGATTTTGATAAAAATTGATAAAAAATTTGATTAAAAAATTGTAAACTGTATTAAATATGTAATTAAAATTAATTGTTGACAGATTTAGGCCATGTTTGAGCCAAATTATTATCTCATTAAAATGAAAAATATGACCGTTATCCATCACATCAATATTTAAATTCAAATTTTCTATCTCTTGTGAGTGCCCCAATAACTTCTATATTTTTCATGGGAAAAATTTATTTAATATTTATATTCAAATTTTCTATCTCTTGTGTGGGCCCAATAGCAACTATATTTTTCATTCTCATTCTAGATCAAAATATGTGCTAAATATATTTAAGATTAGGATTAAGGTCAAGTTGGGGCAAAGAATTTTTTTATTCACCTAAAATATGTCAGAACCACATGAACCATCAAGCAAAATGAAAATGCATGATTAAGGACTTTCTGTTTCTATTCTTGGACCATGTTTAGTTCAGCCTAAAATTATTTTTTTAATAAAATAGATAAAAATTGTGAATTCGATAAATGTGTAAATTTTAACTTAAATTTGTATCAACTCTTTTACCTGAACCAAAGACGAGCTTTATCCGCACGCTACAATTAATACTTTCCCTCTCAAGAACAAAATGGAAAATCTAACAGAATCACAAACAAATAGACGTGAGCCAACGCTTTCACAACTGATGATTAAAGTGGAAGTCGGAACAAGAATTCAAAGATAATTCAAAGAATATCAAAGCAAATTTAAAAAGCTATATGTACATTAGAACTAATTTTATATTTATATATACCCACAAACTTAATAATTTACTATAAAGATCCCAAAAAACAACATTCAGAAATTTTTATAATTAGTATGCCCTTGACCAAATAAAAAACAAAAGGGTTGGGGATTATAATCTGCCCAGTAAAAGCTAAACTTAACAAGCAGCTGATTGATTGGTGCAAGGATTATAAAAGTGAGGCTTTGGGGCAATTGTAAAAGGGCTGTTGGACTTATTTTCACCCACGGCGGCGCCGCCAATCCTCTCACAGGAAGGACACATGGTGAGGGTGGCTGCCGGCAGCTGCATGTATAAGGGTTGGGATAGTTTTAGTGCCTTGAGTTCTTGTAACTCTTTCTGTAGCCTCCTGTTTTCTTCTGTTAATGTTTCACAGCATTTCTTCAAGAATTCACAGTCCACTTCCGTTTGCTTCAGCTTTGTCCTGTATAAAAGATCATGGATTACTTAGATTAATTGCAATTATTTTAAGAAATGGTTTAAAGCACCCTGAAAAAAAATAAAAAATAACTCGGGACTATAACGAAAGTCAATATTCGATTTTCTTTATTCTAATTTCTTGGTTTCTTAAAGATGGAATCTGTTCTATTTTTCTCATGATATTCAAACATATTATTGAAAAAGGGTAATTTTTGAATGCTTTCCATGGGTTGAAGATCATACCTTGCTCTCCTGTTCTGAAACCAAACCTCAACTTGTCGAGGCCTAAGCTTCAGGTCTCTTGCCAAGTCTTGCTTTTGTTTCTGAGAAACCCAAAGATTATATTCAGGCAATCAGGCAATTACATATGATATACACAACTATATATATTTGCGTGTATGTAGAGAGAGAGATTACAGGATTGAGAGTACTGTGTTGCTTAAAACTTTCTTCCAAAAGGGCAGACTGGGCTTTAGTGAGCCTAAGTTTCTTCCTTCCATTAGAGCCATCTTCATCTTCATCACTAACTCTTGATACAACTTTTTCTATTTCAATCTCTTCACTCCCAATCTCTCTCTCCCTCTTCACACTAGTATTAGAAAAAGATGAAGCAGCACTATCTTGTCTATAAAAATCAGCAGCAGACGGATCATTAGAAACCTTGGTATCAAAATCCACCTTCTTCACCATCTGAATCTGATCATAGGTTTCACCAGAAAGACTCAAAGTCAATGAAGGCTCAGACTTTTTCCCATCAAACTTCTGATATGAAATTTTTTTTGACGACGTTCGTTCAACAGTAGATGAAAAATTACTCAAGCCTAAAACCAGGCTTGTGTTGCATAAATCATCAACACCCATTTATTTTACGTAAAACCGATTTAAAAAACTTGAAGCTTTTGGCACAAACAGAGGCCTTGTATATTTAAAGGTATATGTAGGGAGAAAGAGTCTTTTGATTTCTGTTTTTGTGTGAAAATGAAGAAAAACAGGAGAGTTTTGTAGAGGGATGGTGGGTGGGAGGCTACCTTGGACCGATTGACAATCAAATGAATGAATAATAATAATAAGTAGTTAAAAGAATGAAAAGTCTTGTCTTTTCTCTTTTTCTTTCACACACACAACACACAAGGGTTGACCATTTGAACCCCACTAATTTTATCTTTAACCAAACCACACCACACCCCCCACAACCCACGATTCTTTGGAATGTATCAGTGTAAAGCAAGAATACGTGGATTCACATGGCAATGGGAGACACACATGAAGAGAATGATTCGTCTGCCATCTCTCTCGTCTCCCATTATCATACCAACTTTCACTGTTTCTTATCAGCACTAACTTTTTATCTTTCTCATATGATTCTTTTGGGCATTCATTTGGGTTTTCACCTACGTATTCATGTACCCATTTGCACCAATGATTAGCCCAAAAATCACATATTAAGGTGTGTTTGATTACATTTATTTTTCTTGAAAAATGTCAATTTTTCATCTGAATTTTTACGATTAGCCCAAAAACCAGATATTAGGGTGTGTTTGTCAATTTTTTATCCAAATTTCTACTTTTAGTGTTTGGTTGCTATTTTTTTCATTGAAAATATTTTTCAACTTTTAAAAATATGCTTAATTTTCCTTGTTTTTAAGGAAAACAATTTTCTTTAGGGGAGTAGGTTTTTGTTTTCCTTAAAACAAAGAAAACATTTTTTTCTAGAAAATATTTTCCATATCAATCAAACACACTCTTAATGTTATATTATTTATGTGTTAGTTCATATCTCCTGTCTCTTAGTACACCATGTTTGATCTAATGCCGATAGTTGTTTTTGTTCAAAGAATGAAATTGGAGGACAGAACGTAATTGTCCACTGAAAAATGTTGGTAACATGGGATAGGGATATTGTTTTCTTGTTTGTTGTGTGGGAAAGAGATAAAGGGAAAAGGAAAAGTTGGCAAAAGACACTATGGGGGAGTTTGATGGAGTTTTTAATGGCGATAGAATATGATTCAAGAAAAAAAAAAATATTAGGATCTTTGCTTAACTAGAAAGTCGATATGGGCGTGTTTGGGACCTACATATCCGTAGGCATATGAAACATTCAATAATGATTGTCGGGTTTTGCTGATGAGAAGTTAGGTCACCAAAGATGCATGATTAATTCAAGGCAAGCAATATGCACTTTCTCATTTTTTTATGGAACTCCATCTTACTATTATTAATAATATAGAAAAAAAGTGTCATAACTAGAGAATTTGATAACACTATGAACGTTAAATGTTAGCTAACACGAACGAACCTAATTCCTAGTGTAGAAGGGTCAATTTTGTAGGACTTCTAATTTTGTTTTTTTATCAAATTTTTTTAGAAAGTTATCTTAGATCAGTCTTCTCTAAAAATCCTTCTAGCTAAATAAAATATTTCTAAAAAACTATTCAATCATGTACTATACTTCTTAGGGCTCGTTTGACGAGACTCGAAAGTGTTTTAGATGAAGACAATTCTAACTAGAAGAAGCATTCTCATAAAATTAATCAATTGTATGCAAAAATAACTTTTAAATATCAAAAACTCATTTTAACTTCTCAAAAATCATGTCAGTAGACATTTAATTTAAGAAATAGCTTTTGACTTTTCAAAATTCTATCAAATGGGCCATAAATCCAATTTCGTAAATAATTCTTTTAATGGTATAGAAGTCTATCCTAATTTGCATGAAAAGGGGTACCAAAATATTACAAGTTCTAAGGGGGAGGACACGATATCATAAGAGATAAGAATTCGTTTCACGGCCCTTGTTTTAATATTATGTGGGAATAAGCACATATTTACTAGTCATCTCTTTTAAAAGAGGATTGTATCAAATTTTATAAATTATATTCTAACGTTCTTTAATTTCGTCAAATATTCTATTCATGAGGGAATAATGAGTTCAAAATAAAGTTGAATTTATTAAAAATTATGTCATCCAAGTACCAAACCCTTTGTCTTCTATCAAAAGCAAACATATTATCAGATGATTAGGAATAATTACAAATCCATCCATGATACTGATTATCCTCTAATCTAATGAATTAATGAATCTCCAAATCTAGATCTCCCAATCGAGAAAATAGCAAGTGGATGTCCTTAGGTAGTCCAAACTCCTTTATAGCCCGTGTGCACAAAAGTCACCAACCCTATCCAGGTGGTCCTCTTAGCATCATGAATGCAATTCTGTGTGTCGAAAAGAGAAATTGTTTATACTAGTGTCGGCGGTACGTCCCTGTACAGTAAATGAAAATGATACTATTATTCTTGAGCAATACTATTCGTATGTGTACGAACGGATTCATGATGTGGATAAGATTAATTGACTTATTTTATTTCCTTTTATCTCTTTTTTGTCCTTTTATCTCTATTTCACATAATCAATTTGTAAATCAATATATACACAATCAATCAACTAAGAGAAAAGTCATTTGTACCCGGACGTGTATCATCATCAATTTGTAAATCAATCTATACACAATCAATCAATTAAGAGAAAAGCCATTTGTACCCGGGAGTGGGTACACGCCCCTCACTTTTGTGAGGGGCCCACCGTGGACCCACTGCATATATAATAATTCTGCTCTCCCCCCCTATTGCGAGGGGGGTGGTGGGGCTCACACATTTTTTTATTCTTTTTTAATACACGGTGGGGCCCACATTTATTTCGTGCAATTCTGGTTACTTTTTTTTTCTGTACAAACACTTATTTCCATCAACAACTTTGATCAACAGATTCTGACCTACTCCCATTCACGTATAAAGCTTCTACGCACCTAAACAAACAGTCATGTCCAAGTGCCCTTCTATGACGATGGGGTGGTGATCGCGAGCACTTCAATGGTCGGTAGTAATAATTTTGAAGCGTCAGGTGATTCATTATTATGGGACCTTAAACGTATTTTTTTTTCTAGTGTAAAAATAACTAAACATTTAAATAAGATATTTATATTTTAAATAAAAATTTGGACCAAATGAGTATTTATTGGAAGATCGAGAATTATCCCATTAATATTGGACTCATTTCGAAACTCGTAATAAATGATATATTATGGACTTAAGAAAAAGTTAATTTAGATAGACTATATTGAAGTTATAACTCATTAAAGTATTTAATGTGTAATATAGTTTCCAAATTAAACCATATTACCATGATAAATTGATAATATTGGGCTCATTTTGTAGCTCCTAATTAATTGTGTGTATTAAACTCGGAAACAAATTATTTTGAGTAAGCTCGAATTAAGTTAGAATCGATAAAAAAAAATAAAAAATTATAGTTGATTAAATTTTTAATTAATTCATCTTTTAGTTTGGCCATGTAATTTCTTCTATTTTGAGGCCCCTTAGGATTAGAGGCCCTAGGCTTGGACTTAGGGCCGACTCTGATGATCAAGTCAATTAGCTTATATATTTGAATGTGGGATGAGCAGTGACGAGAGCCACAAGTATGTATATTATAATTGAGAGTTAACAAAATACCAAGCTAAGTTACTATTGAAAGTGTAAATTAGCATTACCTGTGAATGATACCAAATATGAACTTTTATGGTAGAAGTAGAAAGGTAGTTATCATTGGATGGACTTATCTCAACGGCCAATGCGTCGTCTCATAGATGTTATCTATGCAATCTTAAGTTGAGGCTGCATTAAATGATTATGAAAAATGAACACCTTATAGTTTAGGTATAAAGTTAAAGTAGATTGAAAAGTTGACGAGGCACGTCTGCTGCATAGATGAAAATCAATCAATCATTCGAAAGATCCTTTGAATGAGGCGAGATGTGGAAAATGCTATGTGGACTTAAGACTTGTCGAGATAAGCTATAGTAGATCGTGGTACCTCACTTCGGACATGTAGGTTCAGCCTCTACACGTCACTTCGGCTAGGGTGGTGGTATCACTTCTACTTCCCTTATTTAATGGCCTCGGTTAGATCAGATAAGAAAGCAATGTGGAGTGGTGGCTTTATGCGATTTCTTGCTACTCTCCAAGTAGCTGTCATATGACAAAAAATAAGACCCTCGTAGGATGAGGACGAGATATAACATACTTATTTCCATAATATTTTTTTCCAACAATTGTTGGTATTAACATATTAGTATTACTAACTTTAATTAATATCTTCTTTTTTGTTATAAGCTAATAAATATCTGATTATGAACCTCCTAGAGCCGAAAATTAATCAGCAATATAATTGTTGCAAGAAGTTGCATAATTAACGAGAGAAATAGTAGAAATTAATGGGAAAAAATTGAGACGTGTCATTTGAATTGGGACAAGAAGGGCCCACAAATGATATGGTTTGATCGACATTTGATTCCGTTGAGAATTGATTGCGATGTTATCTGCGTATAAGTGGCCATAATGGAGGGCAGAATTTGTGGGGGATAAGGTTTCATGTTGTCCGTTGTTAGTTCCTGTCTTTGCGCTTAGCCGACCAATGTTGCTATCTTCAGATATCAGTCACACTTCATATAATTTGTGCCATCTTTATGTATTTTCAACTTTTTCTCTTTAAACCACCCACCCATGCCCTCCAAAAAAAATTAAAAATAAGGCTCAAAATGTATTTTTCATTTTGAAGTAGGCATCAATCACTATGCCACTTGTATCTCCAATAAACCACTCATTACTTCAGCAATTATCCTTATTAATCCTCTCATATTATTGATGTTACTGTTTAATTACTTTGTTGTATCACAATACAATCTATATTTACCAGTATTTTAAAAATCGAACCGATCCGATCGATTCAACCATGAATCAGGACCAAAATCGGTCCGATTAGGTTTATAAACCATCTAAGTAAAAACTCGTCCCAAAATCTATTAAAATGGTTGATTTTTTGAAAATTCGTGACCCGTTCCTTGTTTAACCGGTTCAACATATATAAATGTATATTTTTAAAAATTTTGTAAATGTATATTCTTAAATTTTTTTTATATATAATTATCGGTTCGACTCTGGTTCAACCTTTTAACCTTGACCTTTTTCTTTTTCAGGTTGATGGTTGGATTGATTTTTAAACCATTGATATTTAAACCTTGTCAGGATAACAAATTTAGTAATATATACTATTCTCTCCTCCTCCTTGAACCTTAACCATAAAGGGAGACCCCACGAAGGAGTAGAATCCAACTGCACTCCTAAAGACAATAAAGCAACCCTAAATTAGTGACACACGAAAAGGAAAATCAGGTGGTTGACATTATTATCGACTTACGAAAATCCTTCGTCGACTCAGAAATGCCAAGGAAGTTCTCACCATCGAAAGGCTAGTTACTTTAACCTACCTTTCTAATTTTAGTTGCCTATAACCCTTCCCTCAACATGTGGCCTTCTTTTTCTAACTCTCTTTCACTCTGCTTGGCTTTGGGGGATTTAGTTGGTGGAGACGTCAACGAGATTGGGTCGATGCTCTTTTTATGTCTACCCATTTTATCTTCAATACCGAGATTAACTTGACACAACGCGAAACAAAGAATTCAAGCGAAAACTTTAAAAAGACAATATTTGGAATCCGTCTAATTATGAAAGATAAAATCACGAGATTTTATTTATTGCAAGATAATCAAAAACGAAGAATTAATCCTCTATTTATAAGGGTTTACATATATAACATAATTTAAAAGAACTAAAATTGAAAAGAACTCGAAAAACACTAAATGACAAATAGCACTTAAACTTTAAAAGCAGTTTTCGAATCCTAAATCAACTAGGGTAGCTAAAATACATCATATGTCACAATAGTGTGAGATCAGTTCAGCTCGTCGTTATCGTTTGAAATGTATTATGAGCCCAAATCGGAGCTCGAACGTTAAAATCTGCAATTTACTATTTTCCCTTTTCGGTCCAACTGTTCTTCAATCTATTTGGCCATCTGTTCTATATCATGAATGAATTGCTTACGCCCGAAATTTAGATCGAAAAATTCTTATGGACTTGAAATTTCATGAACGCGCAAAAAGAATGTGAAGCTTTCCTGCCTAAAGACTCCCATGCTTTTCTTGGTTGGATCGATCCAGCAGAGACCTCCCCTTTTTCTCAAATCCAGTGACAGCGGGTACTGCTTTTGACTTTTGAGCGAGGGCTTCATTCGAATGTCGCGTTCCTAATTTGTTTACTCTAGGACTAAACGACAATCCTTACTGTGAATTTTATAATACCTTATAGTTTTTATCTTTTATGCTAAGGGATAAGTGAACAATACAACAGAAATAACTCATAAAAGCTACATCAAACTCTTTGGAAAGACAACTTAGCCCCAATTTGACAATCATTATTTTGAAAAAAAGATGAGTTTTGAATAGTGATTTTTTTGGAGAATGTATTGTTATAAAATAAAATAAAAATTAGATTTACATGAAAATATTTTATTGTATAAAAAAAATTTGTTTGAAAGTGAGTATGAAAATTAAAGAGTTTTGAAATATTGATCGTCAAACAGGGGTTTAATTTGTTACCATTCATTTGTTGTGCGTACTGGTCAGCATTTTAATCAGAATCGAACCTCCCAAATCGGTATAGTAGGTTTCGGTTTGATTCCAAAAAAACAAAATTTAGGAATCGAGGACCAAACGAGTAATGAACGATTCATGGTTCTTAAATCAATTTATTTTTTACAATTTATTTACATTACCCAATGATATAGTCCAACAAGTAACAAGTTTGCAAGGTGGAAAGTACCTTAATGAATCAGATTCATTGATTTGAATAATTGAATCTTATCAGTCTCGTTCCTAGACGTTTTTTTACCGTACATCACCATAGCCCTATTGACAAACCCTTCATGAGGCGTCACAAGGTTGCCATAATCAGAATTAAATGATATTATGTTGAACATCAGATGCTATTTGATAATATTTTGCGGTGGATTAAGAACGTGTTGAAATATTTATTTTGTGACATATTTTATGTCTTTTATTTCTGGTAGATATTGAGAAGATAATTTGTATTGTTAACTAAATTTTTTTTTAAAAAATATTATGTGTAGAACAGGTTGGTTCAATTTCGAGTTTGATTCCAATAATTACGTGGATCATTCCATTTACGCAATACCCAAAATATTATTAGTGATTTAGAGTATTAAATACTTGAATCGATCCACTCGACACCTAAACTTACATGTACAAGTCAAACTCACAACTCGCAAGCCTATGTATGCACGTCATCTACATATTTATATAAATAGAATTGATCTCCTATCCTCAATGAGTAGGATAAAAACTTCTCACTGATGATGTGACCAAAAAAAACCTTAACTGTGTGAATAATATAGTTTAGAAGAGGATAATTTGAAGGTAGGACAGGAAAGGATATGTTAATTTGGAAGGTTTCACTAAAGAGGAAAGGCAGCACAGTGCACATCATACCACGCGCACCGCCTTGCAATAAAGCACGGCCTTTCACCATTCGATTTGGCCCACTCACACTCACATCTATCATTTCTTTACTATACTTTTAAATGGAAGCATCATTCTTGCGTTTAAAAGTACAGAAATGCCAACTTTCTTGCTCAGACAATCCTTTTGACAAAAAGAAATATTATTTCCAATTTCACAATCAGTTTTTAGTATTTCCATCCCCTCACAATGGGGTTGGGGTGGGGGTGGGGGCTTTCCATTGGTGGGTGCTTTAAAAAGAAAAAAAAAAAAAAAAAAAA
>CAIGRS010256206.1:0-11700 GCA_903798395.1 Fraxinus floribunda | reverse complement strand
GATCGACAATTCCACTTTTATTTACTATTATTTTTCAAGATATAATAAACATATGATTGTCACGAAATGATCATATTCATAATCCGAATTCATATGACAAACATGTATTGACGTTTAGGATTATCATACATGATCGCACACGCCTTAAATATTCCAATATTGATTGCCCGTGTGTTTTATAAACAGTGTTTTACCTATCGTGATTTTTTAACACTACAAATAAGCAACTNATGATTGTCACGAAATGATCATATTCATAATCCGAATTCATATGACAAACATGTATTGACGTTTAGGATTATCATACATGATCGCACACGCCTTAAATATTCCAATATTGATTGCCCGTGTGTTTTATAAACAGTGTTTTACCTATCGTGATTTTTTAACACTACAAATAAGCAACTAACTGTCCTAATGGTGGCAATCATTAAAACAATACACTTATGCATATTTATAAAATCATAACGCAAGAATTAAATTAAAATCACAGTTTTGAATTAAAAACTAAAAATCAAATAGTTTCATTATCTATCCAATACAAAAGAATTTAGCCTAGCATGTTATGGAGATTAAACGCATAGAAGTGGAACGACATCACCTATAAATTGATGGAACGTGATTAATTCCTCAAAGTGATGTTGCCGTGGTCACGTTCCTCCTCCAAAGTTGCCTCTAATTCAGCCCCTTATAGCCGGCAATTTGTGTATGTGTAATGTGTGATATTTATCATTTTCAGCAACCAATTGCAAATATATGTATAATCTCCTTCAGCAGTCGGCGAATAAGTGTAGATATATATTATAATTCTGCACCAATGCATGCCCAATCCGCTTCTCTCCCCCCTGGCTGTGCGTCTATATGAATATGTATTATAATATAGCAGCAGCAGCCTCCTCCAACCCCCTTGCCTGCGGGACGGAATCTTATTATTATTTTTTTTTCTAGGCTTTTAATTGGATTCTAGTAATTAACACAATACTCCCTAACCTTTGCACGTTTTGAGTAATACTACCTAACTTTTCATTTTGACGTAAAATCCTCCCTAAATCACACGAACTTTTGCAGAATGCAACATTTTCGTTCTTTTTTTTGTAAAGCGACGAATTTATCCCATCATTAAATTAAAATAATAATAATGAAGAATTAATTGTAATCGTAAACCCAATTTTTTATTTTTCAATGGGATTTGATAGGATGCAAGTGAGATTGTTATAAATGAAAGACTTTTTTATTTTAATTGGACTCGCTTGCACTTTTTGAAAAAATTAGGATTATGTTTGTGTTTCGCGCGGGTTTCGATTCGCTAACAATTGAAGAAAAGGGTCAGACGATTGTGTAAGGGACAAACCTCTTGAGACAAAGTCCCAAAAATGGGTGTATTAACTTGACGAAAATTTACAACGGGAAATAAGACAAAACGCCTCCAAGGGGGCAAGCACACGAGTAACTAGAAGGGAAAATTTAAAGTTAAACTAAGAAATTGAAAATTACATATTCTCTGTTGAGAGTTTTTTGATTCGGGATCTTTTTCTCTATGTTTTCACTTTCTTTTTTACTTCCTTGGTATCTCCTGGCTGTCGAAACTGCTTGAAACTGCTCCATTACTTTCGTAACTATCCACTTTTTTCGTGATGACCGGTTTATTGGGGAGAAGTTACTTTGTAACCGTTGCCACTACCCTTACCTTTTAACTGCCTGTCTCTGGATCGTGGGAGCATGCTGTGTTTACTTAACAACTGCTTTTGTAACTGCTGAATTGGATAAACTTCACGCTTTAGATTTGCTTGATTCTCGGCGACTTGAAGGTTTGGGCGATAATAAGGCTATCGTTCTAGGCGATTACACAGCACTTCATTCGCTCAGCCTCTGGGCGTCCTACGGGTTTGGGGGATGATACTTCTTTGCTCCTAGGCTTCCGTTAGGTTTTTATCTTGGGCTTCCATGTTCGGCTCTGTATGTTGGGCCTTTGATTTTGAGCTGCACTTTTAGTGTGTCAACAGTTTGCAATTAATTTTTTTCCTCTTTTCTTTTCTGTTTTATTTTATCTTATTTAAAGAATAGGTAAATTCATCATTTTATAATGCTTTATGGAGTAAAAGGATGAAAATATTGTATTTTCCAAAGTTTGTACGATTTAGAGGAGTTTTGTATCATAATGAAAGGTTATGAGTGACAACAAGTATAAGAAATCTTTTCTTTTCAATGGTGTTTTCTTTACAAGAATGAATGGGTATATATACAACACGTAAACCACTAAATTTGGTTATTCCTATATCATGGCTTAATTAACTAAATTGAAGGCTTAATTAACTAAATTGAAGGTGTATCCCAAAACTTCCTCCTATAATCTCGTGGAGGACAACTCACGCCAACACTCCCCCTCAAGTTAGTGCATATATATCTTGGATGCCCAACTTGCTAAGTGAGCTGTAGAAGCTTCGGCTACATACAACCTTTGTAAGTATGTCTGCCAACTGGTCTTCGGATTTAATAAATGGGAATCGAATTATTTTGGCCTCAAGATTTTGTTTGATGAAGTGTCGGTCTACTTCCACGTGTTTGGTCCGATCATGCTGGACCGGATTGTGAGAAATATCAATTGCAGCTTTATTATCATAGAATAGGTCCATCTCGGGGCTAGGAGCAAAGCCAATCTTAGTTAATAGTCTTCGAAGCCAAAGAAGTTCACAAAGGCCCTTAGCCATTCCACGAAACTCGGCTTCGGCACTTGATAATGCTACCACTTTCTGCTTCTTACTTCTCCATGTAACTAGGTTCCCTCCAACAAACGTGAAATAGCCTGAGGTAGATTTTCTATCGGATATATTTCCTGCCCAGTCAGCATCTGTGTAACCTTCAACCTGTAGGTGATTATTTCTTGTAAACATAAGTCCTTTTCCGGGAGAGGACTTTAGGTATCGGAGAATCCGAATTACTGCATTCATATGATCTTCACTTGGACAGTGCATGAATTGGCTTACTACACTCACTACATAGGCGATGTCAGGCCGTTGATCGATGCAAAACTGCAAGTGCACAGTATCGTAGTTTTATATTAAAGTGATGAGAAGAGTGTCGTCCTCAGGGATTGATAACTCACTTATGACAAGTATCGAAATTATATTAATCTCAGCTTTATCTAGAAAAGCCACTAAAATTGGTTGTAATTGCAAACTAAAATAATATCAATTCAAAGAAAAATACGTTGAGGAAGAGAAAAATGTTGTTCAAAGATTAAGTTAATGGGAAAGAAAACTTCTAGGAAATTGATGTCACCTAATCCGTCACTATGCTTTACTCATCTAACTAATTGAATTTAATTTTCTCTGTTTGGTAGCAAATCACTAATTCATCCAAAAGTTTCTTTCGATAATCAATTGAAAATTATTCCTGTTCATTATTTTACAATAGAGCTTGCAAATTAATAAAGCAAGAAAGCAACAAGACCAATGATTTTAATACTACACAGGTTCATATAAGTCTTTCGATCTCTATATTTACCCGCGCCAGAAATATTCAAGATCTATCCTATAATTCCCTCTTTCGATAGCAAATCACAAGACTAAAATCATCTAATTAATGGCCAGTTAATTAGAGGCAATAAGCTCAGAATAAGTCAGACAAACAAAGAAAGAATTACTTTAAATTAGCATAGAAAATCAAGCATAGTTCGGAACTAGGTTACATCGTTTTCCTAGAATAAAGAAATTTAGTTCATGCTGGAAATTAAACTTAATTTAAACCAAACCAACATGATCTTAGTTGCTGAAATCAGAAAATAAAACAGGAAAGAAAAGGTTGCTGGAATCAGAAAATCAAACAGGAAAGAAGAGGTTGGCTCTTGATGAATTCGGTGAAAACTCTACAACACCAGCCAAGAATAATCTGCCCTGCTTTGCTGTCTTCCTCTGTGCGTAAGTATAAGTCACCAAAGAAGCTCCAAAGCTGCCGGCTCCTTTTTATTCCAGCAGCCCCTTTTCTTTTATTTTTCCAATTCACTTCTCTTCTTTTCTTCTCTTGTTTTTCTTGTCTCCTTTTCAAATGGGTCTCTTCTTGTTATCTCCCCCCCACTTTTTCTGGGATTCTCGGCTGTTTCTTTATTTAGATGGGAGAGTCCTTCAACTCTAGGCAACCTCCTGGTGAGCTGATTGTTGGGCCATAATAGAAATTGGGCTTCATTCTCCAATAAGGTGGGCTGCTAATATTTGGGTCTTCATTTTCTTCAAATCTGCAATAATAATTAAATGACCACAATGAAGTCTAAAGCCGACAAAAACAAATGAAATTGGACTAAAGTTTACAGTTAAGAAGTGATAAAATGTATGAAATTATGCAAATCATCAGCCGTGTGTGAGAGAGATAAATAAGTTTTCCAACTAATCTCTGGTACCTTCCTCTGTCTGTTGGCACTTGGTCCGAGTATTCTCCAAGTTTGTGATTTTGGACTATTGGTGCAATAAACCAACTTCTGACAATAAGTCTAGAATATATTTTCGTTGGGAAAGGAATATGCCTTGCTTTGACCTAGAAACTTCAATTCCCAATAAATATTTGAGTCCTCCTAGATTTTTCATCTCAAATTCTGTGGCCAATTGCTCTTGAAGTCTTGCTATCTCCTCTGGGTCGTCTCCTGTAATGATCATATCATCAACATATACTATCAAAGCTGTTATCTTACCTCGGTGATGCTTTAAGAACAACGTATGGTCTGCGTTGCTTTGTTGAAAGCCATATTTCCTCATTGCCGAGTTCAAGCGCCCAAACCACACTCTAGGAGATTGCTTCAAGCCATACAAAGTTCGTTGTAGCTTGCACACAGTCTTAGCTTTAGAGTTTAAATATACTGGAGGGATATCCATGTAGATTTCTTCTTCAAGATCTCCATGGAGAAAAGCATTTTTAACGTCAAACTGGTGTAATGGCCAATCAAGATTTGCTGCAAGGGATAGTAGAACTCTGACAGTACTCAACTTGGCCACAGGTGAGAAAGTTTCTTGATAGTCAACACCATAGGTTTGCGTATACCCCTTTGCCACCAGTCTTGCTTTGTACCTTTCAATTGATCCATCGGCCTTGTACTTGATGGAGAATACCCACTTGCACCCCACTATTTTGTGACCTTCTGGTAGAGGAACAAGGGTCCACGTCTCATTTTTTAGTAATGCCTCCATTTCTTCCTTCATAGCTTGGATCCACCTAGGGTCTTCCAGAGCCTCTTCAACATTTGTAGGAATATGATGTGAGAAGAGTTCATTCACAAAGTTCTTGAGAGGTTTAGACATCTCTTTCGTAGAAACATAATTGGCAATTGGATATCTCGATCTTTGCTCCTCCAATTCCGGAGAATATCTGTTTGGTGGTTTTCCTTGATTGTGCCTGAAAGGTAACTCATAGCCAACAGGAGTATCCACATCATTAGAAATGTGAGGTGTGATAGGAGAGCTTACCTCAATGATATTCTCAGGAGATGGGTTATTGGATACCGAAGAGTAGGGGGCAACTAGATTAGGTTCCTCAATGATTGGCGGATGAGCACTTGGTGTCATATCTACTTCAACTTCTGGAAATGTCATTTCTGGATTAGGCTCCTCAATGATAGATAGAGGAGCATTAGGTGTCATGTCGGTGTCCTTAAACCAGTCAAATGTCAACCAATTCATCTCTTCTACTCGTGTCTCCCCCTGAAGGGAAGAATTGGATGCCGCAGGAGAGTAGAAAGTGTCAAACTCAAGAAATGTGACATCCATAGTCACATAGGTGCGTCGAGTAGTTGGGTCGTAGCATCGATACCCTTTTTGGTGTACAGCGTATCCCAAAAAAAAGATAACGAATGGCACAAGGATCAAGCTTCGTGCGTTGGTTCTTGTGGAGGTGAACAAACGCAACACAACCAAAGACGCGAGGCGGAAGCATCAGTACGGTGGGCAATGAGACATATGTTGACAAGGCCTGTAGTGGAGTCTTGAACCCAAGAACTTTTGAAGGCATGCGGTTAATGAGATGGACAGCCGTAGAAATAGCATCAGCCCAGTGGTGGCTAGGTACGTGAGCTCCAAATAATAGAGCACGAGCAGTTTCGAGGATGTGATGATTCTTCCGCTCTGCAATACCATTTTGCTGCGGAGTCTGGGGACATGAGGTCTCATGAATTAGGCCATGTTGTTGGAAATAATCACGGAACTGTTGATTCATATACTTACCACCATTATCAGATCGAAGAGTTCGAAGCTTAGCAGAAAACTGAGTCTGAATCATTTTATGGAATGATCGGAATATGGGAAAAACCTCATTTTTATGTTTCAACAGATAAATCCAAGTCATGCGAGTACAATCATCAACAAATATCACAAACCAATGGAAACCAGACAAAGTAGATTTTGGGGAAGGACCCCAGACATCAGAGTGAATTAAAGCAAAATGAGCATCACTTTTGTTCATACTCAACGGTTAAGTAACTCGATGATTTTTAGCTAAAATGCAAGTCTCACATTTTAAATCCAATGTTGACAAACCCGAAAATAAATTAGGAAATACATGTTGTAGATAACCAAACGACGGATGGCCTAACCGACGGTGCCAAAGCAAGATCTGTTCCACTTTGAGGTCGCTTGGGCGGTGCATGTGATGTGCTCGGCCGACGCTAAAATCATCCATATAATAGAGCCCCCCTCTCTTAGTACCACGCCCAGTGATCTCCTTGGTGAGAATATCCTGAATAAGACAAAACGTAGGATAGAAGAGCACAACACAATTCAAGTCTTTAGTAATTTGACTCACGGAAAGTAACTTGTGAGAAAGAGAAGGCACAAGTAAGGTATGAGATAATGGGAGGGCTGGTGACAGCATCACTGTCCCAGCCCCCGTTACCAGCGAGATGCCTCCATTAGCATTGGCAATGCTAGTTCGCTGAGGAGGAGAGTGCTGGGAAAAATCAGTTGCATCAAACGTCATATGGTCCGTTGCTCCAGAATCAAGTATCCAAGCATTGCAGTCACCCTCCCAAGAAGAACCAAGTAGAGCATTACCTTTAACAATAGCGTTGTCAGTGCGCCATTGTCGAAAGGTTGGATCCGTCTGAGGAGGTTGAGGTAGGTCGCCATTTATGTATCCCAGTTTGTCTTTGTCCGAGATATACATCTCGGCCACCTGGGACCAAAGAGCATAGTTGGTGCTGTCCAACTTGATGCCAATCGGTGCAGTAGTAATATCAGAGGTCTGGGTTGGGGCTGAAGCTTTATTGAAAACCTCAGTCATCTTCGTGGTCAACTCGGCTAGGATGGAAGAGGATAGGGAGTCATCAACATGGGAGTCTGTATCAACCATGGAGGAAGAAAATTGGTTAGGAAAGTCACAGGAGGATCTTTGGCTCTGATACCATGACAACAAGTATAAGAAATCTTTTCTTTTCAATGGTGTTTTTCTTACAAGAATGAATGGGTATATATACAACACGTAAACCACTAAATTTGGTTATTCCTATATCATAGCTTAATTAACTAAATTGAAGGCTTAATTAAATAAATTGAAGGTGTATAATCTCGTGGAGGACAACTCACGCCAACATATTGCACGTGGGAGGTTGAGTAATGGACGCACAGCAACATGCAAGACCAAGTCCAAACACCCTGATTTCCAGCAACATGATTGCAGATGGTTTCCTTTAGTTTAGCACGTTCATTTTCAGTTTTGTTGTTTCATGTATTTACTGCTGTTAGAGGCAGGATTAGTGCTTCCTTTAGTTTAGGAAAAGTTAGTTGAGTTGTGGCTTATTTAAAGCTTCCAACGTGAATAATAAAGGCAAGCAAAATATTTATCAAAGAATTGTGGTACTTTCTCACCCGAAGAGATCAAAAACTGTGGTGCAATTCTCACCCGAAGAGAATTAATTATCATCCATTTTATCCGGCTCCGACTGGGACCTATCATTGAACCAGCAGCAACTCATTGAATAGCTGCCGAAAACACTAAGTAAAGGTATTCGGCAGCATTTGTTTCTGCCTAGCTACAGCCGAGAAGGTTTATCTCTTTAAGGGTGTCTCTAGGGACATTCTATTGCTCCTGGTAAGCAATATATATTTAGTTGAAAGAGAAATCTCATGCCCAAATTAGCATGCGGGATTTTGAATGCATGTAAAATCTGTTTAAAATGATCAGGTTGATGTTTACTGCATACGATTATTGGAACAAGCTGGTCTGTTTTTCCCGAATTTGACTGCCTCAGTTTACAAAATTTGCTATAGAAAATTCTGCGGGACTCCGATCAATCTATTTTCAGCTGTATATGATAGATAACCCACAAAGTATCATTTTTCAATTAAAAACATGCTAAAATTCTAAATATACCAACCATAGTAAAATTTTAAAACAGTAGCAGAATTCTGGAATTTACTAACAGCATGTTCAAAAATTTAAAACTTTATGCCTCCAAAACATGAATTTTAAACTACAAATTAATATAATTTGTAGTAAGTAAAATTTAAATAATATTAGAATACTCATTGAGATAATATAGAAATTTTTTACATTGTCTCAATTATGCAATGATATGAAAAAGACCTTCTAAACTATTGTATCTACTCGTCTTTAATTATGAACGACCACAAAATTGAAACTTCACTTATTAAATTTTTTTCATTGGTGATTTTTGTGTTTAGATTTGGACAAAAGACATGGGGACCATTTTCATTATAATTAATATCTAAACTAAAATTTGTATAACATGTCGTTGGAAAAAAATTACATTTGTCTCAATTATACAATGACATGGAAAGACCTTTTATACAAGCAAACATTAACTCATAAATTTAAAAAATATAAAAAAGTAACCCTTTTGTAAAACATTCACTTCTATTTAAATAATTTGTAGCAAGTAAAATTTATGCATAATTACACTTACAAGTAAAATCTACTATGAGAAAAACAATTCATTTACAGATAAAATCTTTGGCTAAAAGTAAAATATTCACTTGTATGTAGAAAATACAAATTACTTATAAGAAAGAGTTATTCCCTAAATACAGGGAATAACTGACACAACTTATACAGGATGCTGCCATCCTGTCCACTGTGTTTTATCTGTGTCCATCTATGTTTTAATTATGCCCATCCAATTTGAATTCCTGTATGTATTTCACGAATCCATAGCATTGTTGTATAAGAAAAGAATGACGTATAAGTCAAAAATTAATTATACGTGAAAAGAATTAATTTTTGATTAAAAAAGTATTTGTACATAAAAGTATTGTCAATAAAATTATGATTAAAAATTATTTATATATAAAAACATTTTCAATATTTCTTTCTTTGTTTAGTTTTTAGTTTTCTGCCATCTCTATCAAAATTCAAAATACACATACCAAATGAACGCAAGGGACTCTTTCTAACTGGAGCCTCGGAAGTTCGAATTACTGCCAAAACCTAATCCCTATTAAACATCCCAAAAAAAAAAAGAGAATAATACTCTTCATTTGAACAGTCTCAAAATGGCAATCAAGATACAAAATGTTCAAATTGCAGAGATGAAGTCATAGTGACATATCTTTTATGTATCAAAACAGAACCAAACAGATCAATGAACACTCAGTTCTTCATCATTTACACCAAGAAAGAAACTAAAAATCAGAAAGAAGAGAAAGAAGAATCTCAAATGAGAATTGTTGCAGTTTCTCTCAAAAATCACACCCACAAATAAAGCCATATGAAGAGTTTAATAAACCCATAAAAGAACCCAGACCAGAAGCATATCTAGCCGTCTCAGCAAGTCCACTTGTCAAAATCTTATGCCAACCCTCCACTTAAAGAAGTAGTAGCACACTACAACAAATGTTACTTTTACAGCATGCATGTACGGCATGCCGTAAAAAATGACTATTTACGGCATACCTCAAATGCACGCCGTAATAATTCAGTTACTAAAAGTATTTACGGCATTCATTAATGGCATGCCGTAAAAATTCATTTTTTACGGCACACATTGATTGCACGCCTTAAATTTTTTTACAACATACATTGACGACATGCCATAAAAAGTAAACTTTTACGGCATACATGAGTTGCATGTCGAGTTGCATGCCGTAAATGTGAGCCCAATACCCAATTATTAGAAATCCAATACTTATAAAAAAAAACCAATTAACTTATTACAATACATTCATTATACACGAGCTAAATCTATTCATTTTTTTTTTATTTTTTTTTTAGTGGTAGGAGGGTGGTAGTCCGATATTTTATTAATATGTCCTTACGCGGTGCTAAATCTATTCATTATACATGCCCTAAATACATCGAGTCTGAGACCTTCACTCTGTCACCGTGAGACGCCCCTGCAGCCACGCCGCTACCGCACACCTGCCGCACATCCCTGCAGCTACGACGCATCCCTCTGTAGCCTGTGGGTGAGTTTTCTATAATTTCTATTGGTATTCATCTGCCCCTCGTGCCTGTTTGTTTGGTTGTTTCAATGTTTCACGTTTGGGGAAAATCTTGAAACCAAGTCACTGGTGGGCGGTGGATGATGGCTGGGACTGGGAGGAAGTAGGAAGAAAATAAGTAAATAACCACAAGTTTGGCCTTTGAGGACGGGCCGAACGGCAAATTTAGGCACTTACATGGATTGCCTGTTAGATGTTTGTATAATTGTTAGAGAACCACTTTCAGTGGAACGTGGTGCCATAAAGAAGCAGATTTTATAGGAAACAAGTTGGAGATAGCAAGAGGAATAAATGAGTGGCAATTGCAAGACTGGGAGGAGAAGTAAAGAAGAGTTGGAATCGAAAAGAAATTGGGGAAAATATGATGGGGTATGTATTGAGGTGATTTTCTTAGTGAAGAAGGTGTGAAGATACTAAACTTAGGAGACAAAAGAGAAAGTGGGATTAAATGAAGGGAAACTTGTTATAATATACAGTCCAAAACTTGTTATGTCCAAAATACGTGAGAGGTGCTGATAAGTTACTAGTAGTCATGTCAATTGTGCTTCTGTGCCACTACTTTAATTAGTCTTATGGATGCGAATTTCATAATTTGTTGTAGAGGAAATGGAGATAACAGATTGAGTTCATAGATGCGGAGCCCGGCTGAGGATTGAGGGGAATTACCACTACCACATTGCAGCTCCATCCATGATTTATTGGTATTAACTTGGATTCCCCAACCAGGAAATTGGAAGAAGGAAAGAGTGAATGCCATAGGCTGCCCCTTGCACCTGATTCCTCAACCAGCCCTTCTGCCTTGCCAACCTCAAGAAGTCCTGGGAGAGCTGAGAGCTCAAGTAGTATTTCATCAAAATGGAGGAAAGGGAGGCTTCTAGGTAGAGGCACCTTTGGTCATGTTTACCTTGGATTTAACTGGTAATGAGGCTTCACCACATGTTGTATCATCCTAAATATTGTACCGAATATGGAAATTTTGTGAATTTCGATAAATGAGTTTTGTTTTGGCATTAGAAAAATTTGCAGCTTGTTTGGCTGTAATGCTTTGTCGTGCAACCCTGATACCAAAAAAATTGTTTTAGATCAATCTTGTGATCTTTTTTTGTTAGTTATATTGTGATAACTTAATTGATTGTCTAAATTGATAGTGAAAATGGACAAATGTGTGCAATAAAGGAAGTCAGGGTTGTTTCTTGATAAGTGCATTTTTACACACTTATTGTAGGTGACAAACATGGATAATTGTCGATAAATGTGTGGAATATAG
>CAIGRS010256175.1:0-10719 GCA_903798395.1 Fraxinus floribunda | reverse complement strand
AAAGTGCATTTAACATAACATGAAAAACTTATACTATATTTATTGTGGGAATGACAGTAGACTCCTCATCTAAAATGCACCAAGTCATTATAGTTACATTATCCACTCTTACTTTTTAGGTATTTTATTTTATTTCCTTTTCTTTTTAAAGTAGGTGGGTTGGATTATGTGTGTTTATTCGATTTTCATGAGTTAACCCATAACTCGATCCAACCTAACCCAACCCGCCTATATAGCCAACCCACCCAACCCGTGTAAAAACAACAAAAAATCGAACCAAACTGGTCGGGTTGGTTCGGTTTGAGCGAGTTCGGTCGGATTTTGCCCACCACTAATTGGAAGCAAGAAGCCCTTGTTTGGCCGCATATGCTTTGTATTGACGGTTGAGGTGGGAGGTATCAATGCCCCAATCGTTATTGACAGTATTTATATACTGTTTTAGACTCTGGGACTTCATCGTTCACATGACTCGTTGGAATCAATTTAAAGTGATCCCAACATTTTGCATATTTTTTCCCCTTTCGCTTCCCTCTTGTATCGGGAACATCTAATTCATGTTCCTCCTCATGTTCTGTTTCGGAAACATCAACGTCATCCAAATCAGTTGGATTACTATTTCCATGAGCATCAAAATTTGGAATATTTTTTTGGGAATGGGTACTTTGTTTAGATCGAAAAATTCATTCCGAAATTGACTTTGTAGCATCATAGGTGATTCACTTCGGATACCGAACAAGCCTTAAATAAGTGTGATTCCATTTGTGAATTGTGATGTAATGTATAATAAGTAACTAAATAAATAAAGAGTATGGAAAGAAATCAAGAATTGAAAGAAAGTTGATGTGTAAGATTGTAATTATAAATTTGTAGTGTGATAATTGAAATTGAAGGTAAAAATGAAAATGTAGTAAATTGTAAAGTGTGGGAAATAGTGAGAGTTGTTGGAATGTTGTGTGAAAAAATTGGAAATGAGTTGAAGTATTTATAGAGTAGAGAAAAGAAGGGGGAAAAAATAAAGTGGCCAAAACGACCACTTTGAAAGTTTAGTGACCGTTGAAATAGTTCGGTGACCGTTTGCAGTGGTCACTGAACTTTGAATAGTGATCGAAATTGTGAAATGACAATATACGCTCCCATTTAAATAAAAAAAATAAATAACTAATTGTAACTATAGTCCCAATTTTTTAAAAAGTGCTAACGAGTCCCGAATGAATTAATAAAAAACTAGAAATGATTTTTTTAAAGTGTAAACAAGTTTCTAATAAATTATTAAAATATTAAAAAGTAAAAAATAATAATTTAATTTTCAATATGTTTATTTAAATAGGAAGATATATTCGTCATTTCACAACTGTTTATTGAGAAAATTGATGAAAATGGATAAAAATGATGATTTGCTCAATCAAATGTGTAATTAATGGTAAATTATCAAGAAAATGAAAGGTATGGACATTTTTCACAATAATAGTTAAAGATGGGGATATTATGTGCTAATTACACTTTTAATAATTTATTTATGACTCGTTTGCATTTTAAAAAAAAAAAATTGGGACTATGATTGTAATTAGTTCTTTCTTTATTTTTTTGTTTTATTTAAACACAAGGGTATATTCGTCATTTAACAACTTTTAATTGAGAAAATAAATAAAAATGACATTTCGTGCAATGAAATGTGGAAATAAGGGTGAAATGCCAAAAAGAAAAAGAAAAAAGGTAAGGACGTTTTTTCACGATAAGGACATTATGTGCAAATTATTTTTTTCTATTCATTTATTTGTACACGTGTCAATATATACCTCCACTTCAGCACATTCTCTGTTTCGAGCCGCCACTTCACGCTTCAAAGTTTCAACCTATAATGAATATACGGCTCAAAATTGTCTTTCATATTTTTAAATCAACTCCTACCGTCGGTTCTCCCCAGCTTTAAGGATCAAAATGAATAGATTATTTATAGTAAAGGGGTAATTTCGTCCATTCACATCACCTTGTGCGCTAATTGTGCGCGTAAATCCAATTACAGTTGCTAACAGTGGATTTAAATTCTCTTGAACAAACTTCAAACTGTTAAACCTCTTTATGCCTAACCGTAAACCCCTTCCTCTCCCTCGCTTTCTCTCTCTAAATGTAATAAAGATTTGGAGAAGTTGAATCTCGATCATCACTGTAAAAAAATCGAAAATGGAGCTGCCAATTCTTGAAGCCAGCAACAAGGGGAAGAAGAAGCCACCAAATTTCTATGGCTTCCACACATTTGCTGAGCCCGGTTTTCCCATTTCACTCCGTGGCCCGTTTAGAGATAACATCCGCCAGTTCCTTCAGGAATGTGCGAAGCTGGAGGAGTATAATGTGGAGGGAATGCCCGTATGGTGCACATTTCTGGTTCTTGAGAAAAGGGGTCTTGTGCTTCCCCTTTACACCATTGAAGAGAATGTCAAAAAATCAGCTAAGCCCTTCTGTGATCAATGCCGTTGTGCGGGTAAGAGAAAACCTTATTGATTTTATTTATTTTTGGTTGATTTTCGAATTGGGATATGATTTTGAGCTGGAAATTGTAGTTTTTGATTAGGGTTTATGGGGTGTTTTGAAATTTTTGAACTTTGCTGATGCAGGGTGGAGTAATCACTTAGTGTCCAAAAGGAAATATCATGTGATAATACCTGTAAAGGATGAATGGAATAAACCGCTTAATGAAGGGGTTCTTGATTTGCAAAATCATCTCTTACATGGGTTGATTCATTGCAACGGATTTGGGCATCTGCTAATTATCAATGGGATTGAGGGTGGGTCGAATTACCTTTGCGGTCGAGAAATCATGGACTTTTGGGACCGTCTTTGCTCTCTTCTTCATACCCGGTAAGATTTTTATTATTTTGTTTTTCAAAGATATAGTATCACATTGATTCCACAATGATGGTAATTCTTGATGTATATGTATGCTAGCACTAGGTTATCTGATTTCCAAATCGAATTAAATCATCAGTAGATGTATGATCATTTTATTAATATTATCGCTACGAAGAATCATTGCTAGATTAAGAATTGTTCTGATTATTACTGTATAACATTTTGAGAAATCTATTATCTGAATTTTTCAACAGAGTTACATATTTTACTGAGTGGAAACACATCAGTTCTTTGAAGAATATATTATCGAATTTTGCGCTGTTTTCTTTTGTAGGCAAATCACAGTTGAGGACTTGTCCAAGAAACGCAAGATGGATCTTCGATTGCTATATGGAGTTGCTTATGGACACTCATGGTTCGGGAGATGGGGATATCGATTCTTTCAGGGAAGTTTTGGGGTGAAGGAGCATAATTACTCTAGAGCCATTGAAATTCTCAGCTCTTTGGAGCTAGATCAGATTATAAATGACTGTTGTCAAAGAAATGGGTGCAAAGATTTTATCGGACAGATTATTCGCCATTATAGAGATATGAGTGAAACAAATTTGACTACAATTAGAGATCTCTTCAGATTTATGCTTACTCTCAAGTCGAGAGATCCAGCTGGAAGAAATTCCACTACTATTGCCACGTTTACATATTCTACAAAAATTTTGCCTAAAATTGCTCTATGGGACCGACCTGTTGGAAAGGAACGATCCATGAAGTGCAGAAAGTTTGCCAATATTGCAGCACATATGGACAGCCGGTGGCCTGTTAGGAGACTTCAACATGTGGCAAATGTCATTGTTGAAGCACTGAAAGAAAAGAGAGCAGCAAACGAGGTTGGTAGTAGTGGGATGACTCGACAGGAGGCACGAGATGCTGCTCGACTCCATATTGGTGACACGGGGTTGATAGATCATGTTCTAAAAGCGATGAACAATGTGATTGTTGGGAATTACATCGTTCGACGTTCAGTGAACCGGTTGACTAGAGTGTTGGAATATTCTATCCATGATCTCAAGGGTGGCACTCAGGTTGATCCTATAACGATTCCCGGGCCAATGATGTTTGGGAAAAGCGTTTACTATGATGTCACCTACTTGTACCAAAATGTGCTCCAGTGCTGCTATTCAGAGTCGAATTATGTGAAACTGGCTGTTCAAACAATTTTAGACAGCAAACATTTTGTGAAGGATTGGCCATTCAAAGATGAGGCGGATGACTTACTGAGGTTCATATGTCAAGTAACACCAAGTTCAATTGACCTGAAAACCGAATTTACTCGAGACTTCTCACCTGCAGAGTATATAGTGGTCCCACTCCATGCCACAATAGGTGATCTGAAGTTATCTATTCAAAATGCAATGAGGGACACTTACTGTGCTATGGAGCAGCTGCTGGTAACAGATATTGTAGAGAAGGAGGGAGTGGATGATGAGGAAGTACTTTTTGGATTGGTCGAGTCGGGTGCACAGCTTCGGGTTAGAGGTTCCGGATTGGATTGGGGAACAGATTTGAGGTTTGAAGGGGGAATTGACACTTGGATTGTTAAATGCAAGTGCGGGGCACTAGATGATGATGGGGAGAGGATGGTGTCATGCGATATATGTGAGATATGGCAGCACACACGATGCAGTGGTATTGAAGATACTGAAGCTGTGCCGCAATTATTTGTATGTGAAGCATGTTGCACGAGCCTCGCACCACCACGAGTGCAGCAAAGCTACGATTTTGAGCATTTCCCTGCTTCCATTTTGCCTCAGTTCTCCGAGGTCAATATGGGAATACTGTACTGAGGATAGGGTTTCATGATGGTGAATTTTTTGTGTTGATAGTCATTTGGCCTCTGCTGAATTTGTAGACATAGAATAGGAAAGTAATCCGTGTTGAGTTTACGTTGACTGATACAGATGTAGCAAGCATTTGACAGAAAGAATTAATACTTTCGGATTCACAATTGAGTTTGATCTAACAGTAGATAGGAACCGAATTGTTTCACATGACGTTATAAATCCTACTACTCGTAGATATCTTCTCTTGACACAAATGCTTCTCTGAGAAATTTTTAGTGTTATGGAATTGGAAAGAGAGATTTTGTAAATAAGAAGCTTTTATAAGCGTTTAAATTATGAATTGTCTCCGTTCATCTTTCAATCGAAACACTTGACGCAAATAGCTAAAAAGAAATCATACAAGAAAGATAAATACAAAAGACAAAAAAAATAAGAGTCTTCTTCTTCCCTTAACCCCCCCAAGCCACATCCCTACCCGAACCCACCCCAAGTGTCCCAACCCAATTCTTCAAAGCCAAGATTGCTCGAAGCTTTGCTCATCTATCCCAAACCACAAACCCACTAAACATCGATATTTCCTCATTTTTGTAAATGAAACTTCTTTCGAAAAATTTCTGTCTGTTTTCAATGAGTCAATCTTGTTTGAGCCTCATTTTTGAATAGTATTTTGCTGGAGATTGTGTGGTTAAAAAGTGATAAATTTTTTTTCTATTCACGTGTAATATTATTTTATAGGAGAATATTTGATTGAAAATGAAGTTTGAAAAAATGATAGCCAAACATAGGCTAAGAATAGCCAATAACGTACTAGAGGCAGCTAATCGCCTTGTGTCATCTGGGGGATTAGGTTGGGAACATTGTAATCGAATTGAGGAAGATCAAGATTTCATCTGGATTCTTTTTGTTTTTATTTTTCTCTTTAAAATAATTTTAATTGCTTTTAAGTGTTAAAAAATGAAAAGATATTTCTCCCTTCTTCAAATTGGTCAAATAAAAGTCAAAGGTTTAATAATGGATTTTTTTGGGTGGAAATAAAAAGTAAGGGACTATGTTGCTAAAAAATGAAAGGTAGGTGACAATTTGTACTTTTGATGAGGTTAGAGACCCCAGTTACAATTTTCAAGCATAAATTTATGCCAAAATGAAAAGGCTTTGAGTTGAGATCCTTTGTGCTAGGCTTATTAGCATAAAACGTTTCTACATTTGGTCTTTAATATGTAAAACATTCTTACGTTTCAATTTTTTTGCATTTTTACCTCTATTTCCATGTTTCATTGCGGAAATAATCATTTTCATCTATTTTTTCAATTAAAAACTGTTAAATGACGAAAATGACCTATTTAAATAAAACAAAAGGAAAAAATATAAAGAACAAATTAGAATCATAGTCCCAAAATTTCAAAAGATTACAAATGAGTCCCAATGTATAATTAAAATCCAACTTTAAGCCAAAAACTCAGGCCAACCACCAACTTTTTGAACCCTAAAAACTCCGGCCAACCACCACCCAAACTGTCGGAACTCTATACCATTGGACATCCCTTACTCCCCTCTACACATACCACCCAGCCACCAGCCCTAACGTTGCTAGATTTGGCCGAAATCAATGGCCAAAAATCAGCAATAAATATAGATACGTAACTGAGCTGCACCTTAGGAAATAGGAACTATGGACAACCAAAACTCCAAAAAGTCTGGCCACCGGACCAACATACCACTTTGAAGCCTTCATCTTCATCTTCACAACTTACCGAACTGCTAGCAACAACTTCAACGGATTTTGCAGAAAATTCCATTCAAAGTAGGTTGCCCACGCATTTTCAAATGGTCGAAAGTGACATTTCTGGCGACATCCATGACCTGCCCACCCTCCAGGTTGACCAAGAGCTCACCATTAGCACCACAGATGTTAATATAACAGCAAAAAATGTAAAAAATCCTAATTTCTAGCATTTTTCTTCAACAACTAACTCGGGGATTTCAGCAATGATTTCCAGCGCCGACGATGCAACCCACGGTTACGGACCACCACCCCCAACACAGCCTCATTTTGGCGCATCCAATGAACCCATGGATCATCACCAATTTCGAACCAATATGAACGAATCATACAAGGCGGATCACGCACACACAGGTTCCGACAACCCCTTTCATTTGAGGACTCAACTAGACTTCAACACCTCAATTCTAGCATTCAACCTTCAATTAATGTTGGTACAATTGTTGGTACAACAATGGGTCATCAACCAATTGCATCAATTCCTCAATTAAACGAGCAAATGTTGGCCTGAGTTTTTGAGGAATTGAATTTTTAATTATACATCGAGGACTAATTTGTAATCTTTTGAAAATTTGGGACTACGATTTTAATTTGTCCTTTATTTTTTTTCTTTTTTGTTTTAATTAAATAGGAGGGTGTTTCTGTCATTTCACGACTTTTAATTGAAAAATTGAAAATATAGATGAACCAAACGTGGAAATAAGAATGAAAATGCAAAAAATTGAAGTATAAGGAAGTTTTGCTCGACGTTTTGTGCTAAGCCTTTGCGCTACTTTTGAACTAATAACGCAATTTGGGCTAAGGTTTTGCAATTTAAAAAAAAAATTCCCCAAATTTTGCCCATGTTTGATGCCATTCGCGATCTTAAAATGCATAATTTTCCCCCATTATGAACTGCCGGAGGAAATTCGTGAAATTTTCTGCATTTCCCTCAATCTGCAAACATTTTGCCAAACGCAGTTTGTTATTTGTTGCTGAAGACCAAGAGGCATGTCTACTGATTTTTATGGTAAGTAGGTCTCTTTATGAACGCCAGTGCTTTCTTCCAAATNATGAACTGCCGGAGGAAATTCGTGAAATTTTCTTCATTTCCCTCAATCTGCAAACATTTTGCCAAACGCAGTTTGTTATTTGTTGCTGAAGACCAAGAGGCATGTCTACTGATTTTTATGGTAAGTAGGTCTCTTTATGAACGCCAGTGCTTTCTTCCAAATTTTTTAATTTTATTTCTTTTCCTTTTCATCCCTTTTGTGGGAAGAATGGGGGTTCTATTCTTTTTTGATTACCTATTATAATATTGGAGTAATATGGGGTAGTTTTTGGATGGAGAACCAGATTGGTGCAAGAATTGGAAGGTTGTCATATCTTATAGCCTTAAAGATGGCTGTAATAGGTTGAATCTACTGGTAAGGCCTACTAATTCGCCAGGTTTCATAAGGATTTGGGACCAAGATCACATCAGTTACGGAACTTAAGAGTAAAATACTACTCTTATGTAGTGAGCCTCCAATATTAGATATATTTATGAATTGATCTTGTTGGACACTCGAACCTTTTCTTTTGCTTCAAACTTGAATCTACATCTATTTCATCTCTTGGATCAGTACTGGTGGATTAATTTTTGGGCTGTTAGATGAAGACGTTTCCATTGTTTTTAATACTGTATTAATGTGGTCAAGTCATTTTCCCACTCCTCACTTGGAGAAGATTTTAATATGGTACTATAAGCAGAAGGCATCTTAGTCTCCAGGAAGCTAACCAGTTCAGTTGATTTCAGAAATGCATTTCATTGAGTTCTAAGAGTACCTTTGAAAAATAATCATGGAACTAAAATTCCACTCTAGTTTTTCTACTTCATCTTGTACTAAATGTAACTGGTTATTTCACGGACATCATCGTCAAGGAACAAACAACACTTATCCTGAATATTTCCAACATTGACTTGGCTTCGGATTTCTTGGTCACTTGATAGGATTATTATGTGGTATTGTTGTCTTAACTTGGGGGAGTGTGACCGACATCACTTACTCGAGGTCTGCTACATCTTTCCTTTTCTGTCTAGTTTATTTCTCAACTTCATTTTTTAGCTTCATGCACTTCTCCTCTGTTCTTGTACATTTACCAGTGTCAAGATTTTATAACAATAAGTTAAAAAAAAAAAGGACGGAAGATTACAAATTTGCTGCTATAATAATTAAACGTAGTGCTCAGAATACAAATTTCCTTACCTGCAATATTTAGAAGAGCTTCAATAATGAAAAGAAAGAAGCTTAATTACAATCACCAAGAATTCACTAGTGGTTTTTCCAGTAAAGCAGAAAGGTACATCTCATTTAGCTCTGGGCCACGATCGAGCTTGCATCCCACAACCCATTTCACCTTGTTGAATCCAACACTTTCAATGAGGGGTGTATAGACGTTCTCTAACTGATCCCCAACACAGAAAAAATGGTCGAGCCAGAACAGTCCACCAGGCCTAAGCACCCTATATATGTCGAATATCAAGAAATGGAGTAGTTTTGTGGGTATCCAGTTACTCAGAACATGCATGGAATGCACGATATCTAGTGTGTTGTCGAAGAAGGGGAGTCTCTGCGAAATGCTTATGTACAAAGGTACAACCCCTCTTGATGCAATGAAATTATTGAAAGGGCCATTTAGATTCATTGAAGTTGTGATGATTGTTATGTTTCTTTTTCTCATTCTGACAGCAAATGTTGCCACGCCACCTCCAATGTCAAGACCTATTCTTATTGTCCCAGGCTTCTTTACTGCAAGTACTTCATCTATGGAGAAGTCGAGGCCCCCACCATCGCCTGTCCATCGGGTTTTCTCTCGTCCAGCAAGGTCAAAACAGTTCTTGCAATCGTCAAAACCTTTCTGAGTATGCATACGATTGATGAGACACGAATAGTTCTTGCAGGTATATGCTGTCCAAACAACAGATGAGTCCGAGGGTGTCATCCATAAGCTATCAGGAAGTGGGTACGGTTCAACGTATTCTTTCTGTGCAGCTGGATGGCACCGGCGCCGAGGAAGTGGCTCGCACCCCCGGAGGAGAAGCTTTTGTGCTAGAAGCTCGTCGTCCGGGCAGGATCCATTGACTTTGTATGACATATACTGGCGAAGCATATCGGGGAAAAGTGCACACGGATGGCCAACTGGAGGGAGGATTTTGTTGGAATCAAAATTCGAGTTATACCCCAGTGGGAGGTGCTGTGGGGATGTGAAAGCAAGAAACTCATCAGGGAGGTCTGTTGCACTTTCCGATGCATTGAATTGTTCGACAATCTCTACTTTCGGGGTTGGCTCGGGATCTTTTGGAGAACAATCAGCAGTTTTCCCAATGGTTGTGACGGATTCTACTCGAGGTGTTAGAGAACATGGAGAATACAAGGTAATGGAAATGAAGAAAGTGAGAAGATTTGAAGACAGAAGTAAGAAAAGATAGAAGAGGTTAGAAGAGAAAGATCTTGAATTGCGAGGGGAATCCATGGAAATATGATTTGGATTGCTTAAGAGTTGAAGATGAAGGGTATTGTATATATGAATTTGTTGGGATTAAAGTCAAAATTACTAATATATTATGTATGAATGAATACATTTAATCCCGCAAAAGCATGTCGTTTTATTTAAGACGAGAGTTGGTGCCTGTGACCACTTCCTTAGAGGTTAACCTATTGTAGCAGGTAGTGGGATCTTGAGGAAGTCAACAGTGTGTGAGTGAAGGCCAAGTTTATGTTAATTAGGCATATGCATAGAGAAATGAGAAGTTTTGTGGTTTCGGTTTTGGTGGACTTGTTCACGTGCGCTTTCCAATTTGTATAATCTTAAACTACTTTCTTTAAATATTCATACGAAGGTTAAATAGATGAATAATGCTATCTAGTACCAATTTATGCAGCGACATTTGATAGGTTCAATTAAATGAATCATGTGACGTTGCATTTAAGTGTCTATCTTTTAATTTTATGCAGTTGCTATCTAGATTGGTGTTTAACATGAGTCGTGTTGAATAACATTACACTAAATAGATAGAGGAAGAATTTATTTTAACTATATCATTTATTCCTTGTTAGACACCATTAAAACAATTTATTTTTTTAATCATACATTCTCACAAAAAAATATTTTGCATGTAACTTCAAATTTTTTTATATTTTTTAATTATACCTTCTCCAAAAAATAACCGTTCCAAAACTCATTTTTTCCAAAAAAAAAAAATTCATTTAATGGTTGTCAAACATGGACTTA
>CAIGRS010256172.1:0-26823 GCA_903798395.1 Fraxinus floribunda | reverse complement strand
TTGATTTAGGTGGGTATTTATAGAAACAAAAGAAAAAAAAACGCCTAAGGACCAAAACGGTGACATATGATTCTTAACATGTGACATATGTTTTGAGACTTGTAAAAAGTAAATATGAATTAGCTTACATCTGATTGTGGTCCACCATATGCATGTGTTTCCATCGACTCCTTCGGGGTATGGAGGTCACTTCTCTATGGCTCCATATGATAATTATCATGTGTTGCTTGCGGCTCACTTGGTGTATGAATGTCACTTGCTTATGTTTCCGTCGAATAATTTTCATGCGTTGCCTATCGTTCTTTAGGGGGGGGGGTGAAATAAGATGAGGTCCTCTTCCTTTTTTTGGTGGTGTATCAAAAAAATCTTCATCGTCGTCGTCAACATCATTAGAATGATCATTTCTTCCATTTGTGATCATTAGCAACCGTGTTCCACTCGTGCCTGCGTGGCCTGCATCCTTGAAGTGTTCATCTCCAGGTATATGTGTATGCACTGGTTTAGTGTATGGAATACCACTCATATATGGAGACTACATCTCCAAGTTAGATGGGACAACATCATATATTTCAAGCCGTAACAATAATACAAATGAAACACTTGTTAGTCATGTAATCATACATGGAGTATCATTGTTTGTGACCTGAATTTATTCAAACTGGTTAATGTAGTGAGACAATGACTGTGGTCTGTAAATGCATATCATAGGAATTGTGAACTATGCACACAAATATGTGACCATGTGACCTATGCATACTAAACATATTTAAATACTTACATCAGGAAGGAGAATACATCTTCATCCAATTTCACTGCAGACGGTTGTTTATCCGATATCCCATTCACAATGCATGGGAAACTGTTCCTCATTTTATTGGTCACAAGTCTATTGAGTCTGGGAATGGACTCGTATATCCAGACTTGAAATGCAACCAAAAACCCCTTCAGTCTATAATATGAATTCCTGTGACCTAAACCTTCTTCAAAAATTTTATAGACATATTAAACAAATCTTTACCACAAGGAAACATCTCCATTAAATCAAAATCTTATACTAAACCAAACAAATAGTTTTCAACCACATTCTTGTACGACGTGGAGAACAAGTACGAAGTAATCAAATATAGAATCCCAAGCCTCACAATATCATGATCATCTATGATACGTTCAGAAAGACATCTCTAACATCTTCATTTGTAACCAACTTCAAGTCACTAAAGTATGTTCCCTTGATCCTAGATGGAACATTGTCAATCTCTTTCCTAACATCATCACCATTGTATTTGAGACCTATCACTAAACAAAACTCACACAAGAAAATCTCATAAATCTATTAGCAACCTTGAACCACATCTCATAGGGATTCGGCTGCTTCACTTTCTTGATCAAAAAGTAATATATTAATTGGGGATGCAGTACAATTTCATTGCATTCCATGAAGAAAAAGAAACATGTTTTCGCTTGGATAGCCCTTTGTTCGTCATCGAATTTCGATGTGAAATTTGTCAGAACATTTTTGGCAATATTGGTGGTAATTTTCCCCAGAAACCATAGATCTTCGGGTATAATGTACTTTCAATCTTGCAACACATTAGATAAATTATGAATACTATATGAAACCATTATAAAGACATTTCACACTCACACCAAAACTCAGAATAGTGGTCGGAATCAACCATTCACAGATTCTATTCAATACATGTTATTCACAATCTCCAACTAGAATACATATAAATGAAAAGCCCAACCTTATGATACAAACACATCATTCTGCAATCAAAACTTTAGATCACAAATGGAACAAATATATGTGAACCGAATGATACTGTTATATTCAAATAGAAGAATTAGGTCACAAGCTGAAAATGGTAGGTCAGAAATGAACATCCAATAATAACAGGGTACCACAAATTAACTTACATTCTTCGATTTTGATTTTCTGGGCATTTCTTCACGGAATCCCTTTTTCACTTTCGACCACGATTTAGCCGGCGTTTTGAGGATTTCTTTACGAACTTCCTTTGACACAAGCGACCTTCTTCCCTTTCCTAGTGCAGTTTCGTGTGCGTCCCCGACTCCGGATTGTGCCTTCCGGTCACAGCTCCTTGTTAACGCCATTTCCTCTATTTTTCGGTCACAAGCCTCCGTCACCACCTT
Organism: Fraxinus floribunda; assembly: GCA_903798395.1. Classification (NCBI taxonomy): domain Eukaryota; kingdom Viridiplantae; phylum Streptophyta; class Magnoliopsida; order Lamiales; family Oleaceae; genus Fraxinus; species Fraxinus floribunda. Next base: position 24,666 of record CAIGRS010256172.1, on the reverse strand, counting down.
CTCCTTGCACCCCCTTTTTCTTGCACCCACTTTTCCTTAGCACCGTCGTTATTTTTTCCTTGAATAATGTAGATATTTAGTCAATAATCAATTTGGATTTTTTTGGATTGCGGGATGGAGGGTTTGATTATAAGCGGTTTTGTTTGTTTTTTATTTTTTGAATTGAGGCGAGGTTTGGAGATTAATCGGTTAATAGATATATTCTTTACTTATTTAAACCGCCATCTCTCTCCATTTTTAACGTAAATGGCGGTAGTGGTTGGTATAATTAAAAATTGATTTAAATAATTCAAATAAAAGAACTCAGCCACGGAAATTTTGAAGTGTCTGGTTTGATGTGGCGCATAAAACTATTGTTCACATTAGCCTAACAAGTAACAAGCCATGATGAATAGCCAACAAATTAGCTTTCAACTTCCACCTTTGTTCATATAAAAATATGAAAGAAAGTTGTGGGATAAAAAATGTTCACGTCAACAGAAATTCAATTTCAGAAACATATCAAAGAACTTGAAAGATTCTCAGCATAAAAAGCAAGAATTATCTAAACCGTAAGCACTAAATAAATCAAATTTTCTCAAACACAATGTGAGTCTTTGTACCCGATCATATAAGTTGATCACATTTATTTGGCGTTACAAGTTATATGAAATAATATTATCCAAACAAGACATTAAACATAAGAAACATTCTAATTTAATTGATGGATGCGAGTGAGATCTCATAGTCCGCTGTAAACTAGGACAAGAGCGTAAACCCATCCTAATGCCACACGTGTAATCTGTCAGTTACTTAAAACAGATGAACACACTCCCAAGTTTTTTAATACACAACCAAATTTTATGTATGCCACCCCATTTAACTCCTGCCAAATAAATATACAACTTGTAATGCAAAATTTACAAGAACTGATACGGCTTTCATCATATAGTACTTTTGTCAGTAAACTACCCTACAAATAACCATTGACTTTTACAATAGACACCAGTTTAAAAACACACCACCTTCAATAGTGTTAATGTGCGTTTTTATTTATATTTGATTTCATTCATTAGCAAGAAACAAAGGAGAAGAAAGAAAGATGAATTTTTTCTCATATTTCAACAGGATTTTCCATGGCCACCCTTCTGCCTCCAAGCTTTTTGTCATTAGTTCTCTCAGGTTTTCAGATGATCCTAGCTTTTAGCATTTCACTCTTTATATGTATTTGCTTAGATGTATTGATTCATATCCTGTGGTTTATTTATAAGGAGTGTTTCAAGACCATTTTTTTGTTAATTTTCTATATATAGCTTCAGTTTCGAAATTGTGATGAAATTGATCATCTTTATGTCCTGGGATTTCTGGTTCATTTGACTCCCTTGTTTTAGAAGTTTTTCTATGTAACTCTTTCTTTTTCTTTTGTTTTTATTTTTTTATTACAAATCCTTTGTGGGTTTTCCAGTTTGGTTCTAAATATACGTGGATATGATATGCTCTGGTTTATGGATTCAAAATGATAGGGTGATTTATTCGGGATTATGAGTTTCGTGTCTATTTGATTGTATGAAAATATTGTTTGTTAACTGAGTTGAAACGTGAGACTGTGAAAAACATATTATGTTAACGAAATAATAATGAAAGTTTCCGAAAAGAAAGAACGAGAAATCTTCCTCATTATTATTCATAATTGGCTGCAGAAAGTACAGAATAAATAGCCTAAGATTTACAAGAAAAAAAAAAAGAATTCCAATTGGACTAAACTTCTAAATTCTATCGTTAAATCTGTTGAACAGATTATGATGATCTATTCTAACAGATAATATTGATCTGTTATAATAGATTATATCAAAATGTTTTTTATTTAAATAAATCCTATCTAACAAACTCCTAATATCTCTACACTCCCCCTCAAGTTGATGCATAGATATCAATCATGTCTAACCGTATGAGGACCTTCTTCTCTTTTGCCCACTTACCGTTCACACGGTTCTCAAAGTAGAGGAGGAAGGGTGGGCAGCAGGCTGGGAGCTGTATGAGCGGTAATGTCCATGTACGGCTCCATGAGAAGGGAAGTGGACCGCCAACTGAGAGGGGAGAACGAATGGCTTAGGAATTGACCGATTCCGAGCACACGATGGCAATCAAGTATGGATTTCGGAAGGGATGCTTACTTTTGGAGCATTCTTACTCGCAAGTTGCAAAATTTCAGGCCTCTCTGTCCTCTCATTTTGTTCTAAGATTCTTTTTCTTTGTAGGTCATTTGTGGCATGTGGGAAGGGCTCGTGTAGCTGCATCAGGGTTTGAAAAACGAATTGATCATGATTTTGAACCGGTCTCTGGAGTCCCTTTGTTAGGATGTCGGCTATTTGTTGTGTAGTTGGGACAAATGGCAAACATATGATTTCTGTCTCGAGTTTCTCCTTTATGAAGTGCCTGTCTATTTCCACACATTTCGTCTTGTCATGTTGCACTGGATTGTGTGCATTGCTGATTGTAGCCTTGTTGTTGCAATAAAGTTTCATAGGTTGTTCAATTGGTTTTTCAATTCCTCCAGCACATGTTTCAAACATAGCATCTAGCAAATTCCATGTGACATTGCTCTAAGCTTCTGCACTACTTCTTGCCACTACACTCTGTTTCTTGCTCCTCCAAACAACAAGATTACCCCAAACAAACATGCAATATTCAAAGGTAGACCATCTATCAATTATTGATCCTGCCCAATTATCATCTGTATAAACTTCAATTCCTCGCTGCTCACCCTTCTTAAAGAATAATCCTTTACCTGGAGTACTCTTTAGGTATCTTAAGATCTTATGGACAGCGCCAAGATGCTCTTCATATGGCTAATGCATAAATTGACTTACTACACTTACTGCGAAGGCTATGTCTGGCCGAGTATAAGACAAATTAATTAGCTTGCCAACTAGTTTCTGATATCTCATTTTATCAGCTGGAACCTTCCTTTCACTATCTCCAAATTTCAAATTCGGCTCCATTGGTTTCTCAGAAGATCAAGTACATATATGCTTTGTGAAACTACAATTACTTATTTGGATCGAGCAACCTCCATACCAAGAAAGTATTTTAGTGACCCAAATTTTGATCTCAGATTCAGAGGCTAAACACTTGTTAAGCCTATCTATTTCTGCCATATCATCTCCAATGAGGATGATATCATCTACATACACAATTAAGACAGCTACTCTTCTTACTGAGAACTTCATAAACAATGTGTGATCTGTCTGTCCTTGAGTTTATCCTTGATTTTTAACAGATTAAGTGAATTTCTGGAACCACACTCCAGGTCATTGTTTAAGACCATACAAGGATTTTCCTAGCTTACAGACCTTCAAGCCAAAACCCTTATTGAATCCTGGTGGAGACTCCATATAGACTTCTCTTCCAAATCACCATTTAGAAACACATTTTTTACGTCCAGTTGTTATAGTAGCTGCCATTCTAAGTTCATGGCAATTGAGAGAAGCACTTACTGGTGCAAAAGTCTCTGAGTAATCTATGCCATAGATTTGAGCGAATCATTTTGCTATTAGTCTTGCTTTATATCGGTCTAAAGTACCATCCACTTTGTATTTAGTTATAAACACCCACTTACAGCCTACTGTTTTCTTCCCTATTGGCAGATCAACCACATCCCATCCCAGATCTTATTCATGTCAAGTGCCTTCATCTCCTCAAGAATTGCTTCCCTCCATTCTGGAACAATCAAAGCATCCTGCACATTTCTAGGAATTTCTATACTGGATACTTGTGGTGTGAAAGCATGGAAAGAAGGGGATAATTTGTTATACGACACAAATTTAGATATGTGATGATTAGTACATGATCGAACTCCTTTTCTATGAGCAATAGGAATTTCTAAAGACTCAGCAGACTTTGAAACAGAATGAATAGGAAGAATTTTACCTGAGGACTTTGAACTTGAAATTTTCCTCGACTTGGACTCATGACATGCTGTAAATTGGTATCTTCCTTCCTTTGAGGATTTTTATTTCTTGAGTAAACACGAAGCCCAATTTCATTTTCACTTGGTTTCGCAAACGTTTATGTTTCTAGATGATCCCGTAATGGCATAAAAGAGGAATTTCTATTGTTTTCGTTATCTAATATATATATTTATCAGCAGCTTGAACTGGCGTGGACTCAGTTTTTGTACTAGTTTGAATTGGTGCAGGTTCCGTTTCTATACTACTCCGGCTGGTGCTAGTATAAAAATGGAATATAGAGTAGTGGTCTTCATTTTCACTCTCATTCTCCCCTTGAAGATTTTCATCTTCAATAAAAAGATTTCGTTTAAAAAAATGTCACATTTATTGTAACAAAATATTTTCGTGTAGTTGGATCAAAGCTCTTAAATCCCTTTTAAGTTGGTGATTAGCCAATAAAGACATTTTTTAAATGGAATAGTGCTTATTAGTCGTGATGTGGGAAATCTTTTATTGAAAACATTTCATGGAGTTTTCGGGTCTCCATGATTTGAGGTTGGGAACACTCTCTGCTGGTTTCTTCACCTCACCAGTCAAGTGACCAAGTTTTTCTTTTCCGTCTATCAACAGTTTTACTGTTTGCGCCCACTCTAGGTAATTTTTACCATTTAATTTGTGCTGTCAATTGCAGGGTATTATTGGCTGTTGAAGTTGAAACATCTGCTTTGATATTTGAGGATGAGATAGGGGTACTTTCCTCCAGTCATTGCTGTTTTAACCATTGAGAACTCTGGTCAGAACCAAAGCTCTGATACCATGAAAGTTTCTGAAAAGAAAAGAACAAGAAATCTTCCTTATTATTATTCATAATTGGCTGCAGAAAGTACAGAATAAATACCCTAAGAGTTACCAGAAAAAAAGAATTCTAATCGGACCAAACATCTAAATTGTATCACTAAATCTGTTGAACAGATTATGATGATCTATTCTAACAGATAATATTGATCTGTTAAAATAGATTATATCAATCTGTTATAATTTATTTTAATTTAAATAAATTCTATCTAAGAAACTCCTAATTTCTCTACAAGTAACTTCAAGCCTGTTAATTAATTAATTAATTTCCTTTCCCATTTTTCTTACTCAAGATTCAAGACTATTTCATGAGTATTGTCATAAGTATATGTGGTCCTTTGCCAATATTGAAATCAGATTCATTCAATTTGCGTGGTTAGTTGAATGTATTCATGGTGAGAGTGTGCTGTTAGTCATCATTTTGACTAATTGTTCATAAATTGATGGTGGAATGCCTTATATTGTGATCTTTGTTAGTTTCCTTTTGATATTATGCCATCATGACAAGAAAAAGGGGATTAATTGTTTTTTTTTTTTTTTGTGCTGTTTTAAATAAGTTGAAGGTGCCAAACAGTAAAATCTTACACCAGGAAAATGAGATCACAGTTGCTCCAAGGAATAATCCGTTATTTATCTAACTGTAGTGGTTAGGAATTGGCCCCCTAAGATGACAATAACATGAGAAGTTCATTAGTTTCATTAATATCTTGCATTTTACATCCATTGAAATTGAATTCTTCTGGGTGTTACAGTAGTGGAGTGCTCATTGCTTATGCGGACTCACCTTCAGAAGGTGGAAAATCAATTGTCGAACTCAATCAGAAGGTACCACAGAAGAAAAGGGTGGTGGTACTAGGAACAGGATGGGCTGGTACTAGCTTTCTGAAGGATCTGGATATTTCGTCCTATGATGTTCAGGTGGTTTCACCTAGGAATTACTTTGCTTTCACCCCTTTGTTACCGAGTGTTACATGTGGAACAGTTGAGGCACGAAGTATTGTAGAGCCTGTTCGAAACATAATAAAGAAGGTAGTATTAATTTTGGAGTATGAGTTGTCTATGCATTTTTTTCATTTAGCATAACTGTGTATGGAGTGATATGTAATCTAGTTGCATTTTTCATTGGTACACATGTGATGATGTGAAGCCATTCCATTAGCTCTCTCAATGCTTAAAGAATAAATTCACCGTTTCTTCAACTTCATGATTTTTCCCGAAAAGTTTTGTTCAGTAATATAACTTTATTCACGCTTCTCTCTTTTACTGATAAATGTGACAGAGAAATGGGATAATTAATTTCTGGGAAGCAGAATGCCTCAAGATTGATCAAGCAAATGGAAAGGTTTTCTGTCGGTCCACTATTGATGAAAATTTAGCAGGAAATAATGAATTCTCTCTACAATATGATTATTTAGTTATAGCAATTGGAGCACAAGTAAACACATTTAACACTTCTGGCGTTTTGGAGCATTGCCATTTTTTGAAGGTAAGTCCTAATTTTCTGAATGAATGTTTAGTATTTTAATGAAGGAACTGATTCAATGGTAAATTAGTAATGATTAAGCTATTTGATGAGCTGAAATTTTTTTCTGATAACTTTCACTTGCATGTGCTGAATTTTTCTTTACAAACAAGCAATCATATTCAATGCAGGAAGTAGAGGATGCTCAAAGGATCCGTAGGACTGTAATAGATTGTTTTGAAAAAGCTGTCCTTCCAGGGCTGACTGAAGAAGAGAGGAAAACTAACCTCCATTTCGTAGTAGTCGGAGGGGGTCCAACTGGCATAGAATTTGCAGCGGAACTTCACGACTTTGTTCATGAAGATTTAGTCAAAACATATCCCTCAGTTAAAGATTTAGTAAAGATAACAGTGATCCAATCTGGAGATCATATCTTGAACTCGTAAGCATCCATGATTTATATTGTGAAGCTTTTGATGTACTCTAGAGTAGCAACATGACTTTTAAACAGTTACACTTTGTTAATTTTCCAAATTAAATAGTTGTAAAGTCCATCAAAATCTATAAGATGCTGAAATTTATGTATTCCATTATGTATCGCAATCCTGCGTAATTAAAGGTAAAAAGTTTATATATGAAAAATTCAGCATGGATGTTTCAGTTAATTAAGCCAATTTTTTATGGCCATTATTGTGGAAAAATGATGTTTTGAATATTGATTTTTTTGATAATGTGTGGTTAAAAAGTAGGGAAAAGTTGTTAACTTATGTGCAAAATATTTTATTATGTGAATATGTGGTTGAAAAATGAGTAAGAGAATTAAAAAGTTTTGTTTTAAAGGGAGACAAATAGGGGCCGAAAGATAGATGATAAAAGAAAACCAAGAGAAATCATTTTCTTTACACTGATGGATGTTATAGTTAATTAGCGTTTGCATATTAATGAACATACTTTATCTAGCTTCTAGTCTCAAATTTCTATATGGCATCACAACTCAAAACTTTGACTCTTCATGCCTCTGTAGGTTCGATGAAAGGATCAGCTCATTTGCTGAACGGAAATTTCAAAGGGATGGTATTCAAGTTTTGACAGGACACCGCGTAGTGAGTGTTTCTGATAGATTGATTAACATGAGGAATAAAGCTACTGGAAATGATGATTCAATACCGCATGGGATGGTGGTATGGTCAACCGGTGTTGGGACTCGTCCAGTTGTCAAGGATTTTATGGAACAAGTTGGACAGGTATGTTTTATGTGTTCATGTTACATATTTTGCGACCAATGTATTTCATCTGTTGTTGCTAGTATTTCGCGTAACTACTATGTTTCTGATCTAATAACCGTTATTGTATTTGTGTTATTCTTTATGCAGGGTAATAGGCGTGTTCTAGCAACTGATGAATGGTTGCGAGTGAAGGGATGTGAGAATGTGTATGCCCTTGGTGATTGTGCCACTGTCGATCAAAAAAAAATCATGGTAATTTAGATAGTTGCAACACCGGATGGGATATTTATTCTTTTGGGATACAGTTTTAATATATTTCTATCAATCACAATTAGTCCTTTTCTGGAGTTTGAAAGTTCAATTTATGAAATCTGCTTCTCATCGATGTTACCGAAGCAACAGTGACAAGGCAGCCTCAAATATCTTTACTGTTTTCTTGAGTTTTTTCCTAGACAAAATCTAGTAGAATTTGAATGGGATTATTTTATATAAAATAAAAAAATATAAATGAAAAAAACGTAACATTAATCTCAAGTTTATGAATATGTCATAACTCTGTGAAAATAGTGCTGGCTATTTTACAAGGAAAACTTTTGCATTGAAAGGATAGTTGTCAATTGACTAAACCTGGAATTTCAGAAAGATGTTTACTTTCATAAAGTTATTCAAAATAATTTTGAGATTTTATATGTTGTCTTGCAAATGAAGAAACGATTCTTTTACAATGCTGTACTATTGTTTTTCAGGAAGATATCTCAGAAATATTTAAAGCTGCGGATAAAGATAATTCCGGTACCCTAACTATAGAAGAATTCCAAGATGTGATTGAAGATGTCATCATCAGATACCCTCAAGTGGAACTGTATTTGAAGAGCAAGCATCTATTTGACGTAGCTGACTTACTAAAAGATACAGATGGTAATGATAGACTGGAGGTAGATATTGAAGGGTTCAAATTAGCACTATCGCATGTTGATACACAGATGAAGAGTCTTCCGGCTACTGCACAAGTAAGTTTGCTTTGATTCCACTATTTCTACGTCCCATCTTGCCTCTACAAATGAATTAGTTTTGTTTAACCTCTTATTTCCTATCAGGTTGCAGCTCAACAAGGTGCATATCTATCGAGGTGCTTTAACATGTGGGAGAATTGTAAAGACAATCCAGAAGGCCCTCGTAAGTTCAGAAGTGGTGGCCGTCATGAATTTCGTCCTTTTCGGTACACCTTTCTCTATGCCCGCCATACTTCCATTTGTTATTTTTCCCCAAAATTTCTTAATAACTAAACTTCCAAATCAAAATAATCTAAGGAAGATATTTTAAAATTAATGCAATATAAGTACGGACTTTTCCCACTTATCCAAAAATGGATAGCCTGCTTTCTGATTCTATTCAGCTGATGGGATTAGATTGGATATTTTACTATTGATTCATCAGAAAATTTCATCCCGAGTATCACCTAACTTTCGGGTCCAAAATTAACTACCACTTAGCATGGGATGAAACCAGTTATATAGGACTACAACGCCAGGAAATATGGTGTATAAGAAGTTCAAGGAAGATCTTCTTCTTATTCCAAGATACAAATTGTTTAAGCAAAATAAGAGTTATTCACTATGAAAAATAACAACCGTTGGACCCAAATAACACCTAGAAGGGTTGAATAGGTGTATAATGCGGAATTTAAAATTACCAATTATTATTAGCAACAAGTTATTATTAATAATCAATCTAGATGAATTCACATGCAATTACTATCCTACGTTGAATACTTGAATTACCATAGTTTGTATAATTGCAAAAAAGCAAACAACGCGAGTATTTTGATGACGGAGAAAACTTCTCACGGTATAAAAGAACTCTGGGACCAAGTCAGTAAAACCCACTATAGATATTTAGGATGTGAGTTTTTTGATAATTTGGATTGATATTGTTTTCTCCAAGATGTGGTTGATTGATCTTAGAGATTATACTCGTTATAAGATTTCCAAAGTATGTTCTTTAGGTAGTATAATATGATCAACCACATTTTTTATGAAGTTGGGCTCGTGTATTTATAGTAGATAGATATTGGGGTAGTATTTGATAGATAAAACTCTTGAAAATTGTAAAACTAGGGTTTTACGAAAAACACCGTCACTCGAGCGCTAGGTATGCATAATTCCGGTGACTTTTTCTCCTTATTCCAGACTCAAACCTAGAGACTCCTAGTTCATCTATACAACACCCAATAGACTCCTTGACTTTCATCTATTTTATTAACATTAATTTTGTCTAAAGTCATGCCAATACAATGAAACCTAACAAACTCACCTTTTGACATTTTGTGACAAAATTAAGTATTACAAGTCAAAGTAAAACATAAACTACTACCCTAATATTACAAAACATCAAAACTCAAAAACTCTAAGCAAAGCATTCATTCATTCAAAATGAGATGGAATGATGATTTGGAGTGCATACTTACTTCCTCTCGTTTAATTACTCTCTCCCCCCCTTTTTTGTCACAAATGAAGGAGGAAAATATAACAAGAAATCTTTCTTCCCCCTTTTTCGTTTAAATATCTTTTTGGAATACCAACAATATACATGACAAATAAAAAGTGCAATTGATAGCATGTACAAGTTTTATTAATAAACATTAAAGTTTTCTACATACTTAGTTCAAGTTTAAATGGAGTAGATTGTATAAGTAACTCATGTGAGTAAGGTGTTTCTAATTCCTTGTGAGCAAGATTCCAAATTTTAAATTTGTGGACATGCTAAACATCATTGCATCATGAGTACTTTCCTCTATTAATGAAAGTCAAATCGAACACAACTAGGGCCTACAAAATAATGAAGCTCATCTTTCCATGTATAATTTTTCTACTCTTCCTGAATTTAAGCATATGTAATTTTTTTTTTGTTTTTCACATCTTATGTGCAAACTCTTTTCCATTAAGCGACTAAGATGACTCATATAACATTTTTTTGGACCGATATCTCTAAGTTAGATGATCATAGGGTATCATGTTTTGAGAAACCCCTTGAGCTTAATTGCTCGAGTCAAATACACTCCAAAGAAGAGTATAAGATGACTCAATTTTTCTTTTCAGGGAATATACTATAGCTCAGGTCAACTAGTTAAAGGTCAATTAATGTTGAAGGTCACCTCATTAACGGATGACCATCATCATAAATTTCACACACCTAGTCAAGATCCACTCATTAGATCTTAGTGTGTGCAGTGCATATGGTACATGAAAAAAATTTATACTAAGTACTCTATAGCAGACCTAAACAAAGTAATGAAAACTGTGCTACAGATCATTAATAGTACTTGTTACGCCTCATTTTCGAGGCTCCATATGAGACTGCCACGTGGAGAGCCATGTAAGCAAAAGGTCAACGAGGAAAGTCAAAAATAAGACCCATGAGGTTTGAACAAGAAGAATCCGAGGTCCTTGTATCGCAGGCCGAAGTACGTGCTGAGGTACTGCCTCGAGGCGATGCACTATAACTTGGGTTAAACTACTGCCTAAGGAAACAAAGAAGGGGCTGAAGCCCTCCACTTAGAGAATTGCCACAAAGATCTCTTCCGAGGTTCTCACTCGCCCGAAACTTATGAAGTCGACGCTGTTTCTTGTAGTAGATTCGAAGATTTTTAGAAGTGACTGATGTGACGTTTGTAATAAAGTGTGTCAGTGTGTCAGTATGTCAACATACAATATAGAATGGCTGAACCATTGTCAATATTAATTGAAGGAATAAACAGTGATGTGAGGTTTTAATATAGGAGATTTGGCCACGTGGTTTTGGTCCAACGGTCACCAAGTCGACCATGGCAGTATAAATAGACATTTCTTGTAGGGAGAAGGGGATTGGCATCTTGATGTAGAAAAAAAAGACCAAATACATACATAAAAGGACTATCGAAAATTCAAGGAAATATATCACTTAGAATTCCTTCGTTACTCTAGTACAAGACGGTTGGATACAAGTCAAAGGAAAAGTGATTGTTATTTTCATTATACATTGAAAGTCCTCTTTATCTATCCTTCCACATATTCCATTGAACGAGAAGAGAGATTTATTGTTGGTTATCTTGATTTGGCAATTGTTGATAGTGCGATTGTCATCAAATTATGCTGTCGGAGTCTGAGACGATATTGTATCTTGTCGAAAAGTGCCTTCCGCGTCCATTCCATGTTGATTATCGTACTTGTTCTGGTAAAAATGTGCCAGATCCGTACTTGACCTGTCATAGTGGGTCTGACATCTGTTGAGTTTATTTTTTGGGGTCAGTAGTACTCATACTTGATCACAATAAGCATATTCATGTAAATTATATAATATGCGATAGTTTCAAACATTTCTATTTTTTCTTAAGTCAAACAAAATGTTGAGAAAAAAAAAATGCATGCAATAATGAATGAACACAACGAATAAGGCTTTTGGTAGACTCATGAATGTCTGATATAAGTCTCTCTTTTTCTAGCTCAAATTTATTAACCTTCCTAAAAATGACTTTATTCACCTTCTTAATCTTAAGACACTCTTCAAATGACTGACTATACGCCTCACGAATCTATAAATCATCCTCAGAGTCTTCTTTAGAACCTTTAATTCGTTCTAAGCCTCACCATTCTCATTTTCTTTAACAGATTCACTCTTAACAATAAATGCAAAAACCATAAAGAGAGTAGCATTTATAGCTTTACCTTGGTTTTTCTTATTGTTAAGACACTCACTTCTATAGTGGCCAAAACTTGACACTTATGACATCTCACATACTGGGATTTCTTTCTAAACTTACCGGGGGCATCTCTATTTCTCTCTTGAGGGTTGTTCTTATTCCTAAATATTTTTCGAAAGTTCTTAACAAAATAAGCTATCTTCTCGTCATTAGGCTTCTCCGTATCAATAATACTCTTCGTTCTTAACATTGTTCAAAGCTATAGAATTATTATTTTTATTTGAGATATGGTGAGTTCATAAGTTTGGAGGGATTATACAAGTTCCTCTATCTTAACTGCATCCAAGTCTTTGCTCTCTTCAATAGTTATGATTTTAGGCCTAAACATCTCAGGTAAGGATTTAAGAACTTTTCTAACAATTTTAGACTCTGGAATGTTCTCACATAGGTTGAAGGGCAAGAACTTATTGAATCCATCATTTGGGCTCATAATAAATTAGAAATCATCGAACGATTCATCGTTTATTCTAATTTTTTCAAACTTAGTGGTCAACATCTACAGTTCGGAGTTCTTAAAAGTTTTGGTTCTCTCATGTATGGTCTCTAAGATATCCCAAACTTCTTTCGCACTCACACATCGATACTCTCCTAAACTCTTTGGCAGACACAACTATAAATAGGGTATGAAGCCCTTTACTATTCCAGTTACACTCAGTTAGGTCATACTTAGTCTAAAGGAAAATGTCTATAGGAGTAACTACACTTGAAACAGTAGCAGAGGGGACGGTCCAACCATTTGGTATATTAACCCAAATCTGTTAATCCAGAAACTTAAGAAAGGCTCTCATTCTAACCTTTCAATATGCATAATTGTTTCCGTTAAAATATGGAGGTACGGAAAGAGACTGACTTATATAGATTAAGTTAGCATCAGGAATAGAATTGAGACTCTGATACCAATTGAAAAAATAACGACCGTTTGAGCCAAATAACACATAGAGAGGTTGAATAGGTGTACAATGTGAAATTTAAATTGACCAATTGTTATTAACAAGAAATCACTATTAATAATCAATCTAGATGAATTCACATGCAATTACCACAGTTCGTATACTTGCAGAAAAGTAAATAACGCAAGTATTTTGATGACTGAGAAAACCCCTCACGGGATAAAAAAGCTTTGGGACCAGACCAGTAAAATCCACTATAGACAAAGATTTAGAGTATGATCTACACTATAGACAAAGATTTAGAGTATGATCTACACTAGACAACTTCCTATACTCAATGAATTACTTGTAATTTTCAAGGCCCTCTTGGATTGCGCATTCCTTACACTAGCTCCAAATTTTTCGAAATTGTCTATCTCTTATAGGTAACCAATAATTCCTCGTTCTTGTACTCTTCCTAGACATCTAGTCGCCTTCTTGAATCCTTAACACTCTTTTATAGATATCTAAGAAGTACGTATTTTAATAATTTGGATTGATGTTTTCTCTAAGATGTGGTTGGTTGATTGATCTCAAATATTAGACCCGTTATAAAATCTCCAAGTATGTTCTCTAGGTAGAATAATATGATCAACCACAGTTTTTAGGAAGTGGGACTTGTGTATTTATAGTAGAAAAGTATTGGGGTATATAAGATAGATAGAACTCTTGAAAATCGTGAACTAGGGTTTCATGGGAAATATCGCTACTCGAGCGCCAGGCTAGCTCCAAACAAGCAATAAGCGGGCGACATTGATTATATTTTGGATATTCTAGCATCGGGTTGACAATAGACTAGCATAATTCCGACGAATTTTTCTCCTTGTTCCATACATCGAACCCCAAAACTCCTAGTTCATCTACATAACATCCCAATAGATTCCTTAACTTTCATAACTATTTTATTATCATTAATTTTTTCTAAGGTCATGCCAATACAATGAAACCTTACTCACTATAAATAAATAAGGGATCTTTCTTATGACTTTTGTTGACTAGGCAAATTGTATTAAGGTAGCAAGATCCCTTGGAGCTCAAGCACAAAACAGAAAGAAAATACACTCCATTAAATTTTAGTAGATTTCTATGAAAACTTACCATATACAAAGAACCAAAAAATTCAGGAATTACAGAACATTTCTGTCAATTAGTTTTACCAAACATTTTTCCGAATAAGAAGATGAAGTAATTTTCTATTAAGAATTTATATGAATTTTATAAATAAATTTAATCAGCACCCAAAATATAACAATCTAAAAGAAAATCAATAGGTCAGATAAAAAGGGGTTCTAAGGAAAGAAAAACTCCAGTGGCAGAGTTATATAGGTCAGTTAACCTTAGACTATTTTGCATATTTTATGCCTCATTTCTTCATCAACATTATATAGATCTTTTTATTTCACTCAATCATTCAATCACCTTTGTTTTAGTTAATCCACAAAAGGTTTGTTCATGTTATGCCCTAGGTTCTTTTTGCAATGGAAGCCACATCACACTGAGAACTATACCTACTTAGCATCTATGATTTAAACAACTTAATCAGTTATTGCTTATGTTTGTCATCCTTCAGTGGCACCTCTCATTTTCTTGTGGCTCGGATTATCTTAGTTACCTTACATGTATTTTATCATAGCTGGTCTTGATACATATTCCACAGAAGTTCCGTTTCAACTCGAAGAATTTTTTTACACTTTAATTTCTCCTTGTTCCTAACCAAATGAAATCCTGTGGGTATTATTATCATAAGAAATTTCTTCCTCTCTTCCTGATGATTCAGCTGCCCACAAAAATTTCTTTCTACTCATTTGTGCTCATTCCAATCTCTTATGTCTGATAGCTTTTCTCTATGACTTTAATTTAGCATATTTTGTGCAGTAATATTATCAATTTGGACAATGAGATGCATAGATAATACAAACCACAGGAACTTGTCTATCCACCGGTAATCTTGTTTAATAAGGACTTAATGCCAACCTCTTTTGTAACTCATGGAAGCACTTTTCTTGTTGACCAGCAGTTCTGGCAACACACTTAATTCATGCACAAATGATCTCCACTTGGTTATCATGCATGCCTTTAAAAAATATCAATAAAATTACTCTTCCCTGATATCCAACTTAAATCATCAGTAAGAACTCCACAATGCGTTTCCTTTTTTCCCATTATTTTCCTTAGCTGATTCTCCTGCTTAAATCTGATGCAGCTAAATGAGACTTTCGGGGTTTTTAGAGATTTAGTGATAACTTTCTAATCAGAAGGGTATATATTCTTATTATTCCAATTCAGAAGTACATTTTTCTAAAGGTAAGTTACCTGTCAGCTGTAATTAGCCATGGAGACAAACTTTAGTGTGTTAAAATATGCTGCCAGTTTCTTTTCTGACCCTAAGCCCTAACAATATTGCTATGAATCTAGACTATGAGATCTTGCCAAATGACACTACTATCAATTTTGATAGTGACATTATCAAATTAGATGTAAAATGGAAAAGAATTAAAAGGAAAAAAAATGATTATTTTCTATATCAATTTTGACATGGAATAGGTCTTATATTTGTGGTGAGAATGATGTAATAAAGAAATCGAATACGAAATGTTTGTGCGCTGAAGGGATTTTAAAGATGATTGACATGGTTCAGTTTTGCTAAGCATATATCTGAGCATTATGACATAGATATACTCAAGTTCCCAAATCTTCGATGGATGCAGGATGGCTTTTCCATGTTGCATATGCTACTTGAGAAAATGATCCAAGGATTTTATTTTGTAGCCTGGCTACACAGACTTGAATTTTATTTGGCATGAGTTATACTGTCTGCATATGGGTAGTGGAGGAAAAAGGAAAGGAATGAGTTCTATTGCTACTTTCTAATACAAGGATTACACTTAATTTTCCCTTATTTCTTTAACAACAATCTAGTTTTTTCATGTTCTCCCTTCCCATTCCCTCAAAAAGAGTGGGGTCTTAGTTTCTGATGACCATTGTATACTACCCATGCACACAATAACAAAATTTTGTTATACTCCATCCTATTGAGTATTGTTTAGTCCAACATAGTGAACATGCCATGGGCATGTTCGGTATGTTGCTAACACACCACAACGAACATAATTTTAGAGGGTGTTTGGTGTGGATTAGAATTAAATTTTTAATGGATTGTTATAGAAGTTTTTGAAATATGTTGTTGAAAAGATGTGGTACCCATGAAAGATGTGGTTGATATTAATTGATTGACTTTGACTTAGATTAATATCAGATTTCAATTCGGTCCAAATAGACCATTAGTTTATTTTCATCTTTACTATTATAGCCTGCTATCTTATCCTCTCTACCAAACATGTCATAAATATTCAATCCTTTACAAATTCTGATATTTTGACAACTTGAATATCAGGTACCGGCATCTTGGGCAATTTGCTCCACTTGGAGGGGAACAAGCAGCAGCAGAACTGCCTGGAGACTGGGTTTCTATAGGTCATAGCACACAGTGGCTGTGGTATTCTGTTTATGCAAGGTTAGTTCTGGTTGAATAAATGATACTCTTCTTATTGAGCATAAAATCTGATATATATGACTTACCATTCACATACTATTTGTTACACTCAGCAAGCAAGTTAGCTGGCGCACAAGGTTCCTAGTAATAGGTGATTGGTCAAGAAGATACATCTTTGGGAGAGATTCAAGTCGTATCTGATGTAAATATATACATAAGAAGGTATCTCGAGAAATATATAAGGGTTCTATTATTGAATTTATTGGATATATTATTCTTCTGAAGAGTATAATTTTGTTTGTCATTATTATGGAATGGCTTGTGTGCTTAGTATACAGGTTAGGGGAGAAAATTTGCGGTGCTGTTACAAGTCAGTTCTAGGGAAATGACAACTATTATGAAATAAAATGCACTTGTGTATTTGGAAAGAAGGTGGATGCATTGAGATTCTGTTAAGTGCAAATATATAATGTTTCTATCTTCAACCTTCACTATATTTAGGATTATTCTGCTTTCATTTGATTACAGAAAATAAATAAAATAGTGATGATGAGAAGGCGTACTTCCATATAGGTTTGGTTATTTTAATATAATTTTTTTTCAATTAAAAAAATACTTATTAATTCTCTTCTTCCACATCACTCAACGTCTTGCAGAAAGGATGATAAGCAACTTACTATTGTTGCAATAGATTAGGGACCAATAGTGCAATTATTACAAAAAAAATTTACCGTATGCATTCATACAAATTATCAATATTTGCTATTATCTGGTTTTTTAACAGTAATATTAATTAGAGCTTGGAGCCTTGGACAAAGTACAACTTTTTTTTAATATTATTAATAAGTTTAAATTAATAAAGCTATCAGGCATTACCAAAATTACAATTAGTGTAGTCTTTTGAGGATAACCTGAAAACTCTCCAACTCATAATTGCATAAAATTTAGATATTAAAATTGTACTTATATAAACATAAAAGAACTATATTTCCATGCATACATAAAAAAAAAATCTCTATTTTTCTTGCATGGAATTGAATTCATTGGTAGGAAAAAGATTTAAATTTCTATCCAACCAAACACATATTACGTTCTCTAGTGGTCTTTAAAGTAAGCAAGCAGAATTGTTTGCATGCTTTTTAATGTCAAAACCACTATGATCATCGAATCTTTTTTTTTTTTTTCGTCCGAAGCCATCATATCCTAAGGTGATAACAATTGATGCTGATCGATTCATGGTTTAACAAAGGTAATGGTTTCTTAGATTCATGTTATTTTATTCAACTTTAACAGGCTCAATATGCAACAATAATTAATTCAAAGTTTCATTTTGACCAATGTTTAACCAGTCGTATTTTAGCACAAGATCCGAGTTGCTTGCTTGCAGTGCATTGAGTTATGAAGGTTTTTCATTACAACTCAAAATCCGTATTATATAAACTTAGAAAATTATCGATTTATCAAAGGCCGAGAAGAGGAGAGATCAACGATGAAGCTAATAGCTACTATTTGGAAAGGAAAGTACAATATCACCTTTCATACATTTCTGTTGGTCCAAAATTCGAATAGCGAACGAAAGACCAAGACATTGGATTAGAAAGCACTTGGTTGATAGTCATGTGGCCCTCATTTAGCTGAATCATACATTATTGGAAGGCTCTATCAGTCTAATTTCATATGAAAGAAACAAATTCGAATCCACATCTGTGCTTTGAGTTATGAAAGTTTTTGGAGCAGCTCAAAAGTATTATATAACCTTCAAAATTCATCTATTTTTCGAAGTTTTCATAATTTGATGAACCACACACCGTTGGATCTATCAATTTACTATCATAAGGAAGAAACGGTTTTTTGATTTCACACTCGTGCTTTTAGTTATTAAGGCATTTTTGAAACATCATAAAATTAGTATTGTATAATCTTCAAAAATCGTGATTAATTTTTCATTTTTTCGGAAATAGCGCAAAGGTTATATTATATGAACATAAGAAATTATCCATCTTTTAAAGTTGTCAAAATTTAGATCGGTTGAACTCACACTCTTGCTTTGAGTTATGAAGGTTTTCGTGGAACAAAGTAGAAGTCGTGTTGTATAATTTTAAAAATCACAATTTTAAGAATTTGTCATATTTTGACAGATCATATAGTGTTGGAAAGCTCCACCAATTTAATTTCATATAGAAGAAACTAGCGACAACCAATCTCAGTCCAACACAAGTAGCATGCTATGAGCTTCGGCTAAATTTTAAGCAAATTAGCTGGAAAGAGGGCATTTACAAGAACAACATTTTAGGCCAATCGTCATATATACTATACGATTTCATCCTCATGCATGTCCTTCATCCAGCATCATTTGTCTTTCGGTATCTCATTTTATCCTATTTTTAAGAAAACTGACTGAATTGATGGCAATTATAGGCACTATGTTGCTATATGCGTATTATGTGGTTCTATCTCCACGCTATCTCTTCATCTAGATTAATCCTCATACTCTCGTTAGGTCTTACTTTGTTTGATAGTCTCCGATCGAAATTAGCAATTGTGAGCAAATCTGGTTGTGTGTATCTTAATTTGGGGTCGTGGTTCAACCTAGATTGTGATTTCATACCCATGCATGCATTGTATCTAGGTGGTTTTGAGGGTGACCAGTCGGAGTATCGTTAGAGCAGTACCATCATCTGATGGACAATGCAATTGGGTTGGCTGGTGCTAGTCCCAAAGGCGTCGAATTTGGTAGGGATGCAACCACCCGTGGGCAATTATATTTTGCCGCAGCATGTA
Organism: Fraxinus floribunda; assembly: GCA_903798395.1. Classification (NCBI taxonomy): domain Eukaryota; kingdom Viridiplantae; phylum Streptophyta; class Magnoliopsida; order Lamiales; family Oleaceae; genus Fraxinus; species Fraxinus floribunda. Next base: position 5,253 of record CAIGRS010256172.1, on the reverse strand, counting down.
CTGACTGCTTGTTCCTTTTCAAACACCTTCCACCCACTATAATAGCCTTAACAAAATTAAGTGATAGTAGTAGATATCATAAATCTCGATAAATCCTGATAGGTGTATTGATGAAATCTTGTATGAGTACTTGCCTTTTTGTCGAAATTAATTTTACTAAATACATTTTTCGTACATGTACAGAAAATTAGGTCAAGAGCGAGAAAATGGGGAATGATGTTAAACAATTCAAAATGTATGAGACTCTAACGTTAATCTTATCCCTAGTAATCATTTTACGATTTCGAAAACCATCTGTTATAAAAACATCTTGAGGTTTTTTTAATGCACATCATGGCACATGAATGAAGGTAGCACCATGGGATGGATGTAAGAACATGAAGGCAGCATTGTGTGCACATGGAAGGACCATAGTGTGTACATCATGACAGGGACTTAGGCATACATAGGCAGCTTTGTATATAAAAGAAGGTAATATCTTGTGCACAACGTGGTAGCTCCATGTGCATATGAAAGCAGCATTCGACATATGTCATGGCACAAACTTAGGTACACGAAGATAGCACCGTATGCACACATGTCAGGAATGTAAATGTTTAGGAATGCAAATTTTTCAAACATTTTTAGGCATATGAAGGCAGCACTGTTTGCACATTATGTGAAGGTCGTTGAGTTTATTTCAGATACTTTCAAGCACACCATATATATCATGTCAGGGGCGTAGGCATATCATAGAACTAAATCAGGCACACAAAATTAGAAATGTAGGCATGTCATAGCGCACAAAGATAATTTTTTTAGGAAAACTAAGGTAGGAACACATTCACGTCATATAACACCAAGATAAGAAATTGGGTAAGTCATTTACATCGTAGCGAATGAAAACAACAATGCAGGCATATCGTGGTACACAAAGGCATTATTTCAAGCAAACGAGGGTAGGGTCATAGCCCCATTTGGTTATAGGAAGGCAACGACTCAAGCATGTCGTGGCATAAACTTAGGTACACTGTAGCATACAATGGCAGTAGTACATGTACATTATGGCATACGAAGCAGTAATAAATACACATGAATAGCAACTTAAGCACATCGTGGCATATGAATGTAGCAATGCAGACACATCTTAGCTCACGAATACAGTAATACAGCCATGTCGTATCTCACGAAGGCTACAACATAGGCATGTCATTGCACACGAAAGTATCATTTCAGCCACATAAAGGTACGAACAATGTCACGTCTTATTGTATGAAAGGTAGCAACTCAGACATGTTGTGGCACCAAATAGGGACATTGTGGTACAAAAAGGAAACTATACAGGTACATCGTGGCACACAAAGAGCAATGCAAGCACGCAAAGACAGCAACTCAAGCACATTGTAGTACTAAGTCAAGAAGCATCATTTGCACTTTATGGAACACTTAGGGACACACAAGAAGCTTCATCTATACATGAAAGTAGCAATTTGTACACGTCACGACAAATTTTATGTATATAAAAGCAGCATTCTATGCATGCCATGGCAGAAACTTAGGCATATGAAAGTATTATCCTGTGTAAAATCATGGTAGGGAATTAGGTACACAAGAATAGCATCATTCACATTGTGATAGATATGAAGGCACACGAAAGAAACATCATGTATAAACTATTATAGCATGGATGTAGTCATAAGAAGGTAATATTTTGTATAGGTCATGGTGGAATGAACATAGACATATGAAGGTAGCATCATGTGCAGGGCAGTGAATTTGACACGAATGCAACATCATATACATAATGTGATAAGAAGGTGAAGTTTTTCAGGCACACAAAGGTAAGAACTTTTTGCATATCAATTCAGGGACGCGATCATAGTAATCTGGAATAAACCTCCAAAATGCTGTCAAACATGATTAGATATAATACTTCTAGTAAAAATATGAGCGATGGTCTCAATCTCAGAACAACACTAACACTGTGAAGCTAATTTACTTCTGATCCTCCGCTAAATAATGACATCAACTGGAATTAGATCCTGCCATAATCTCTAACAAAAGAAAGAGATTGTGTTAGGTATGATAGGGTACCAATGTACACAAAACGAATCCTGAAATGGTCTGCTAGAACGGATCAACTACCATACCGACATGGCAGAAAATCTACCATCTGATGTGGACCTCCAAAAAATATGATCAGGTACATCAATGCATAGTGGTATAACCACTATTTGCTATGTCGTAGCTGATGGAAAAGCATGTCATAATTGTCCAAAACCCCATCTAGTCTCATCTAAAAATTCCTACACCCTCGTAGATGTGTGCTGCATGTGTTGGAAAATGGACACAATGTATTCTCACCCTTCCAGCAATCATGCCAAAAGAACATATGACCTACCCCAGGGTACCATGCAATGTATGGCTTAGCATGTGGTCCAAATCTCTTCAATCTCTTCCAAACAAGTTATTTTGAATGAGATACCACTGCAAGAGATGGATGTGTCCTTCTACAATATTTTTGAAGTTGAAATTGAGCCCAAAGAAAACTCAAAGACTTGAATAACCACCAAAGCTTTAAGGAGAATGTATCCACCGTATCCTATAGTCATCTAAAACCCAATCCACCCTCGTCAGTAGGAAGACAGATCACCTTCCAACTTCGCCAATGTAAATGCCTTGCACGATCCTTATCCCATAGGAATCCTGCAAATAGACTCTCCAAACTTTTCAGTACTATCTTGGGAGGCTGCATAATCTGAAAGAGGTATAATGGTAGAGAAGAAATAACTGACCTTAGCAAAGTAATCCTACTACAAAGAGAAAGGAGTCGGGAAGCCCATCCAGAGATCCTGCTCCTGACTTCATAATAAGATCATCAAAAAGAAAGCTCCTATTAGCCCTTTTAAATGAGGGACATTGCACTAATCAAGGTAAAAAATATTTTATTAGAAAATTTCTCTTCGTAGCCTTTATGACTCGATCAATTAAGCCTGCAAGGGTCTTTAAAACCTGGTGTCCTATGATCATTTGACTTGGGAGTCATCGATCGAAAGCTTATTACGTGGATCATTTAGAAAGTTTAAGGGAAAGAATGCTTCAAATAAAAAAATTATTCTAAAAAAATCAGAAAAAGAAGGTACATGAAACAAAAGACGTACCAAATGCCTTGATTAAGTCTCAAATATTTGTTTAAGAAAATTTAATTTTTGATAAGATATTGTTAGCCTAATTAAGTCATAGAGATTGAAGCAATCAAAATTAATGGAGAATCTTTATTTATTGAAATGTTACACTGTAATAGGTGAAATCTTGCCAAACTAGAGAGTTGAGGATAGTAAAAAAATTCAACCTTAGTTCATACATTGAAAAAGAGTGAAAAGAATAAGTTTGAGGGTGTATGAATCATACGCGTGATGAAAGAACATATTTGACCATTAAGGTTCGGGAATTGAAACAACTTATGAATTCATAATACTATGCTTAATTCTTTAGACCACACATCGATTTTACATTGAAAAAGTGAATTTTAATTTTTATATTGTGATTTTGAAGTTGTGCATAGATTTGATATTATGATTTCAATCCTGAGATAAAAAGTCAGGCAACCTAGCTAAATCTTGTTGCTTTACTTGATTGACTGGCCACCAATTAGGTAATTTATATTTCGTGTTTGTGTTTTGTTAGCTATCATGAGCCATAGAATTAAAACCTAATGATAGCTCTATTACATGCCTCATGATAGCTCTCTTCATCTTTCTGTAAGAAATTTTGAATTTTCAATCTAATTTTAGCTACTTTCGCTGGTGGAAAGAATTTATTGTAGAATTTTTTGGTCAGTTCTTCCAATGTAGTAATGCTTCCATGAGGTTCGGCGTCTAACCACTCCGTGTAGAATCTCTCAGTGTATATGGAAATAGTCGCAACTTAATAGCGCCTTCATTAACCCCTAGAGCACGAAAGTTTTGACAATTTTTGAGAAATCCTGCTGCTGACCTGGTGGCGTCGCTACTCTTGTGGCCACTTGTCCAATTGGTTGAATAGGAATATGAATATTTTGATTGTCAGTCATTGTTGTTTTTGTTTGTGTTCCTTTTATCTTTGGCTGAAAGTACATTCTATTCTCGAGTCAAAGGGTTCAATATCGTCACCTTAGGTACGAAGTAAAATCAAATCAAATCAAATAACTGTTAAAAATAAAATAAAGTAAAAGTAAAATTAAATAGCCCCCCGGCAGCGGCGCCAAAGACTTGTTGCATTTTTTTTATCACAAGTATACTATATCGTAATTAGTAGTAAGTGAACTTTTGAGTTTGGATATCGACGAAGACTATACTTTAGGACTTAATCTACTTTTTCTAACTCTCATTTGACAAAAGTAAGTAAATAATTATGCTAATTGTGATTTTTCCTAACTACTTTTAACTAACTAAAAATATAAAAAAAAATGCAAAAACAATTGATTGAAGATTCAAATATGTGATGAATATTAGGGCATAACAATTTCATCTATTGATCACCTTAATTCCTAAACCTAATGTAGTGTTCGATCAAATTCTTCTATTGTATTCAATTTACCTTTCTCGAATTCTCATTGAGCCTATTTAACTATTAAATTCAATGTCTCTATGTAAATCAACTTTAGTTAAACGAAACACTAGTTTTAAAAATTCATATTATGATAGCAATAATTAGTATATGTATCTCTACACATTATACTAATTTATCGAAATTTATTGCACGATCTAAATTTCAAACTCACCTCTCGATTCGTAAGAGACTCACATAATCATCAAATTATTGATAAGGTAATTTAACGCATTAAACTCATAATAAAACCAACACATAAATAAATAAATTACATAAATCTTGAATATAAAAATAAAGGATCACAAGTCGACTACATTATTTTCCATAATATAAAAATTCGTTATTCATACTGAAAAAATAAAAACATGCAAAAGTGGAAAGATATCACAAAAAATTGACGAGAAGTGAAAATTATGTCAAATGGTTAGCTCCACAGTTTAAGCATGATGGACTACCCATCACTGAATGTGCTCCTTTCTTTTGAAATTTCACAAATATCTTCACTTGCTTTGTCAACACTGCTATCTGCACATTCGTAGATATTATGCTATCTAATTCTTACATCCCAGATGCTCTCGGCAGTACCACTATTTATATGATGAAAACATTGAATGTGTAGTGACAATTAACTTAAAGAAATCCAAAGTTTGTTATACTTTAGGGTTTGGGGGTTGGGGTTTGGGG
>CAIGRS010256152.1:0-10165 GCA_903798395.1 Fraxinus floribunda | reverse complement strand
ATAATAACAAAGGAGATTCATAATACAATACATTACAAATTTGGAAAAATAATAAAGGAACTCAAAAGTGAAGATAAAACCCTTTTTTGATGTAGTTTGAATCCCTCCAATGGCTTTCTCCAAGTTTTCCTTGATGATTGATCTCCTTGCTATCAAATTATCTTCTCCAAACAAGCCAAGATCAACAAAAGAAGAAGAAAAGAAAAAGAAAAGGAAAAGAAAATGAAGAAGAAAAGAAACTAGAGAGAAAACTAAAAACTAAACTAAAACTAACTTAAATAACTTTTTTATAAAAAAACTAAAAACAAACTAAAACCTAATCCTATCTATCAAAACCGTCCCAGCACATTAGATATATATAGGAAAGATATTTTCCTTAACTTAGCCATTAAGTTAAGGAAAATATCCTAGGAAAAATTACAACTAAGTCCCCAAACTATTGGAAAGTGGCAAAATGGTCCCCGCAACTTTGAATTAGTACATTTTGGTCCTTGAAATTTTCACTTTCATTTCACTTATGCCCTTGANAATTAATAAAAAATTCCAAAACTTAGTAGCTAAGTAAACTAAATATCCTAGAGGAAATTGCACTCCAAGTCCTTCAATTTTATGTCTTGTGCAATTTGGTCCCTCAACTTTGATTTAGTACAATTTGGTCCTTGAATCTTGATCTTCGTTTCAGTTAGGCCCTTTATACATTGCACTTCAAGTCCTTCAACTTTCAGACTTTTGCATTTCAGTCCCCAACTTCACCATTTTGTTCACTTTTAGTCCATTTTCATCCCTTTTCGCGTCATTCTTCTTCTTCTCGGGGTTTTTGCCTAAAAACATGAAAAGTACACAATTATGCACCGAAATAAACTCAATATCAATTTTAGTTAAATCCAAAAAGTGCCGAATAAGTGTGTTTTTCCACACTTATTACACTATTAATTATTTCTATATGGTTAATCATGTTATTCAAATTTTCCTATATTGAATTACCGCAATTATGAAAGCAATAAATAAATACAGAATTGATCACGGAGAAACCCCAAATGGGTAAAAATTTCGGGCACTTTGTCAGGCAATAATCCATTATAAGCGATTTAAAACTTACAGTACGCTAGACTCTGCTACCACTAGTACATTCTGACATCCTAACTGCAATTCCAATAGTTTTCCTGGATTTCGTGCTCCTGCATCAACTCCGAGCTGCAGTTTCCAAAGCTCTCCTGGATTGCTCTCTTCTGCAGCAACTCCAAACTTTGTGAAGTCGTCTATCTCATGTGAATTAACGAAACACCGCATTCTTCAACGATTGGAACTCCAGTCACCTTCCCTTGATCTTCAGGGTTTTGATGGATATGAAGGAAACAGCAATTTGATATTTGTATTGTGAAGTTGATGTTTTTACCGCTAATAGCCATAACATGATGAATGTTGAAAGCAAATTTATGAAAATGATCTCAAAAGAATGTGTTTTTCTCAAAATTCAACCTTGTAAAAAACCGTTCAAATATGTTATGATATTTATATGTAGGTTAAGGAATAAATGAGCCGGATAAAAAGCCTTTAAAAATGAATTTAAAAATTCTCTGGATAACCCTATCGCTCGAGAGAGATCTGGGCGATAGGCGAGCAACAGTGTGTCGCTCGAGCAAAGGTCTGGCGACAGGCGAGCGATGCAGTTTCTGTTTCTGACGCTAGAGCTAAACCTTGGCGACAATCTAGCGAAATTTCGGCATTATTTTTTCCTTATTTCCCATTCTCAAACCCTAAACCTAATATAAATTAATTTCAACTAATTACACATTACTCCTTAACTATTACAACATATTAATTTTGGTCCCTTTTGTTCATAGACTTGCCAATTATATCAAACACCTAACAAGCTCTCCATTTGACATTCTGTGATAAAATTACAATCTAAAGTCTAGACATTAGTGAAATGGAATTACAGACTTAAAGAATGACACAACCAATAACTGTCTTGATCGAATTCTACTTTTCATTTATCAAAATATGTTTCCTGAAATAGACAACTCAAATACCTAGAATGTATGTGAAACAGTATTAAGTGTAAAAGTAATTTAAGCAATTCACAGTGTAAAAGTGATTTAAGCAGTTAAGAACTTATAATGTATCTTTTCAGTTTTATATCATAAGCTAAATTAGGATGTAATATCAATACAACCCAACATACCAAAACGAAACATTGATATTACAAAAACATCAAAAATTTAATCTAGCAATACTGAAATTATCACTTAATCAAAAGTTTTAGATACATCATGTCAAGTAGATAAAATCATATGCATCCTCAAAAAAATCGTATGACATATTCCTTCAAAAATCTTTCTAATGTCAAAAACTATAATGGAGACAAGCAAATTCACACAGCAAATGGGGATTTGCTTCCAATTATAGTCATTGGTGGTGTTTCTTTCTCTCTGAAAGATGTCCTTCTTGGCCCTAATTTATATGGTAACCTTATTTCCATTGACCAATTAGTTGACAACAATTGTAATGTCATTTTTTTCTAGATTTGCTTGTGTGGTACATGATCAAGTGTCGGGGAATGTGATCGTGAAAGGACCTAAATGTGGGCGTTTCTTTCCTCTGCATGTACCAATACCAACTGTTGTTCGTGATTCTAAGCTGTTTTCTTTTGTCTCCACCACTGTTAAAAATAAAATTCAAGTGTGGCACAATCTTTTAGGTATCCAAACCCCAAAATTCTGCATTATGTACTGAAATTTTGTTTGCTTGATAAAAAATTTCAAAACTTTTCTCAAGATGTTGAGTTTGATTGTTCGAGCTGTAAAATGGGTAAAAGTAAAATTTTACCCTTTCCTACTCATAACACTATTTCTGCAAATTGTTTGATTTAATTCATAGCGATGTTTGGGGTATTGCTCATGTTGTTTCACATGCTCAATACAAATATTTTGTAACGTTTACTAACGATCAGAATAGGTTCACATAGATATATTTTTTAAGATCAAAATCAAAAGTTTTTGCTGTATTTAAGAGATTCTTGGCTTTTATTGAAAACCAATTTTCCACTTCCATCAAGATCTTGAGATCAGATTTAGATGGATCTCATACATATCTAATGAATTTTAGGATTTTCTTCAACAAAAAGGAATTATCTCTCTAAAATCATGTCCATCTACTCCACAACATAATGGTGTTTCTAAAAGAAAGAACCGTCATCTTCTTGATATGGTTCGAGCTTTACTTATTGAGTCCTCTGTTCCATCAAAGTTTTGGGTTGAAGCTTTTAGTAATGGCGTGTACTTAATTAATCATCTTCCTATCCCTCAATTACAATATCTGTCTCCTTATTATCATCTTTACAATTCTTCGTCAAAATACTCTGATCTTCATACGTTTGGTTGTGTATGCTTTGTCCATTTGTCTCCTCATGAACGCACTAAACTCTCAACCCAATCTGTTAGACATACCTTTCTAGGTTATGCTACTCATTGAAAAGGTTATCTGTTCTATGATCCTTCTACTAAAAGGATTCTTGTCTTAAGAAATGTCATTTTCTTCGAAGATCAATATTACTTTATGTCTCATATTGAATCTCCTTCCCCACCATCAATGTTATTCTTACATGATTTTCCTAGTGATAGTTTTTCATCAGTTTTACCTTCATATATAGTACGGTATAAACCAGGTTTTGTGTATGAAAGGCGTGGTCCACATGAAGGTCCTCAGCAAGAACCAAATCCTACCTATGAACCAGAACCTACACTTGATGCTCTACATATTCGTAAGTCAACACATCTTACACACCCACCAGATAGATATGGATTTCAAGTACATCTTTGGTAGCTACCTTGTCTTCCACTCCTATACCTACTTCTTACAGCCACGCTATGAAACATGAATATTGGCAAAAAGAAATGCAAGATGAACTTGATGCACTAGCAAAGAATGTTAAACGGGACATTGTAACATGTCCAATTTCGGTAAAACTCATAGGTTGTAACTGGGTTTATTCTTCTAAACTACGATATGATGGCTCTATAGAAAGATATAAGGCTAAACTTGTGGCACTTATGTAGATTATGAAGAAACTTTTGCCCCCGTGGCCAAAATGACTTCCATTCGGACACTTCTTGCTATAGCTGCCCCTAAATCTTGGTCTATTCATCAAATGGATGTGAAGAATACTTTTCTTCACGGAGATCTCAAGGAAGAAATTCGTTGGAAGCCTTGTCTACTTGACTATCACTCGGTCAGATATCTCATATGCAGTAAATCAAGTTAGTCAATTTATGGCTACTCCTAGACATCTATATATTACTGCTATTAGACTAAAATCAGATATCCCCTAGGCCCTCTTACACGTGGGTTGTTTTTCTCTACTGGATCAGATCTTACTCTTGTTGCCTACAGTGATGTAGATTGGGCCGGATGCCCCGACACACGTCGTTCTACAATAGGTTAGTATATATATTTTGTCAATGTTTTGATTTCGTGGAAGTGTAAGAAACAAGATTGAGTTTCTAAATAATCTACTGAAGCAGAATATCGTCTTATGTCTGCTGCCTACTATGAAATCCTTTGGTTGCGTGGGCTACTTGCTGAACTTGGATTTGCTCAATCTAGTCCAACTCCCCCTTCATACAGACAATACATACTAGTGGTTTTCAAATAATAACAAATCTAGTATACCATAAGTGTACTAAACATATAGAAGTTGATTGTCATTCTATCCGTGAAGCGTTTGATAGACAACTGATTTCTTTACCACACGTATGTACTGATTTGCAAATTGTAAATGTCTTCACCAAAGCTTTGCCTCGGGAAAGACATAAACTTTTAGTGAGAACATTACTGCTGGTCTCTGTTCCATCATCAATTTGAGGGGGATGTCAAGGCTAGCTGTCTATGATTATCAATGCTAGCTGCCTATAATTGCTATCTATGACAGAACATTCCTTATAGGCTGTAGGTAGATGTATTTCAATTGTAATTAAGACTATCCATATATAACATGGACTGTGATTAGTAGGTGCTTAAATTAGGGAATTCTAATGAATGTAATTGATGTCATATACACTATATATTTTGAGAATACAGAAATGGAACATGGATTTCCAATAAAGTCTCTATTTTTTTTTGTCAAGCCTCACTTTGAGAGTAACGTCTAGAAAACTCGCATCTTCTAGCTATGATGATTTTTATCTTAGGAGTTACTGCTGCAACATCAATTCCTTCAAAAACACGAACGACACCCTCTATGTTCCCTTTTTGATACTCAAGTCGCCCCAATAAAGCTCTAGCTTCCTATATTTAAATATGTTAAGTCGTGATTTTTACATATGATTAACATAACTGTTAATATTTTGAAAGTTCAAAATGGTCCAACTTTCCCTTATTTACAAGAGGCTAACCACATTCTCTTAATTGCCCCACTTCTCAAGCTTTTGATAATTAATCATAGACTTTAGATAAATTATTTGATAGGAAGAAGTTTAAAAAGAAAAGTGTGGTATTGGTCCCTAGGTCTTGAGTTCTCTTTCACATAAATACACAATCTCAGAGAGTTCTTGAAGACTTAAAAGCACCAAACACAATTTGAAATTCTGCAATTTAAACATTAATGGATGGAGGTTAGTTCTTGTTCTTCATTTTCCGCATTTGATCTATATGCGGTTTGTTTGCCTACACATGATAGATCAAATAGATTCTAACAATAACTTCAGCAAATATATTATTCCCACATAAAAGGAAGGTACTAAGTAAAGGTTGCATGAAACATTGTGTTGTATTGGGATCTTTGAAAATGTTTAACATTAATCAGAAGTATAATTGAAAAATCATATAAGTTGCAAATATATTATTCCCACATAAAAGGCTAAACAAAGTCGGTGTGAAACATGGTACCATGTTCATATGAAGAAACCAGAAGCACTTTTCCTAAATCTATATTTTAGTACACCTTAGCAATAAGAGAGAGTTTTTGTGAAAGGCACGGTTTCTATTTTTGACACCGAGACCAAAAGATGGATATATATTTATATACAGTTTTTGTACATTGTGATAAATAAGGAAAAGATAATAGGAAATTATACAAAATTAAAAAGAAAAGAAATTAATCAATAGAATTGAAATTAGACCATTATAGGTGCATGACTAACAGCAAGATTCATGCCAAGATGTGTGGTCAATCTACAGAGTCTTCTATTACGTTAACATCCCCCCGCAAGTGAATGGGAGGTGTACACACCATAAGCTTATCTCGTAAGAAGCAAAAATGAGATGAGCAAAGGTCTTTTGTAAAGAGATCAATGAGTTGGTCTGCAGTCGAAACAAAACGAATGACAACATCCTTGTTGAGAACCTTCTCGCGAATAAAGTGAACATCAACCTCAACTTGTATAGGCATGAAAAATCGGATTGGAGGCAAGAGAAATTGCACCAATGTTATCACAATGAATTATAGGAGGGAAAGCCATTGATATATGCAAAGTCTTGAGAACCATCCAAATCTAATAAACTTCCGCAACGATCATTGCAAGAGTACGATATTCAGCCTCCATACTTGATCGTTAGACTATAGGTTGCTTCTTAGCACACCATGAGACTAAGCAGAGACCAAGAAAAACCTCATAACCCATGGTAGATCGCCGATCATCTGGATCTCCACCCCTAATCTGAGTCAGAATATGCTTGCAAGTTGAGAGACCCACGAGAATAGTATAAGCCATGATCGATAGTACCCTTTAAATAGTGCAAAACACGCTTGGCAGGGGACCAATGCACTTTAGTGGGGGAATGACAATGTTGACATAATTAGTTCACAGAGTATGCAATTTAGGGCGAGTAAGAGTACAATACTGAAGATCCCCCACAATTTGATGATAGTATGTGATGTCTGGTAAAGGATCCCCAAAATGAGAAGAGAGCTTGCTTCCAGCAACACAAAGGGCAGTATACGTCTTGGCACCTACCATCTTTACTCGATGCAGTACATCAATAATGTATTTGCTTTGACAAAGATGAAGTCCACTAGAGTCTCGAACCACTAGAATGCCAAGAAATAAATTCAGATGGCTAAGATCGATCCTTTAAAGCAAATTCAGCATGAAGCGTAACAATCAAGGATGAAATGAAAGCATCACTATATCCTGTGATAAGGTCATCAACATATACAAGAACATAAATAAGAACACTATCTTGGTGAAAAGTAAAAAAAAAAAAAAAAAAGTAATTCACCTGAGAGCCAATAAAACCCAGATCCACAATAAATTGAGAAAGGTATTTGAACCATGTTCGAGGTGCTTGTTTGAGCCCATAGAGAGCCTTGTTGAGCTTGCAAACATAGTTAAGATAATTGAGATCAACATAGCCAAAAGGTTGTTTAATATAGACTTCATCTTGAATTGTACCATGTAAAAAGGCTTTGTAGACATCTAATTGATGAATGTTTCAGTTAAAGGGTTAAATAGGGAGTTAATTGGGAAATAATCGAAAGGAATGGGACTTAAGCCCTCGAATGAATAAGCTAATACAAAGAAAACCCAACCTAGTTGACCGGAGATCCTAAAATCTAGGTTCAAAGTGACAACCTAATTATAAAGACTTAATTAAATCACTGTTGGGGCGGGGAATGATGCCTCTTGTCCATTTCTATGACGCAATAGTGATGTCTGTAAGGATGAAGGATAATCAACAAGCTTTTAATGATTCTTATGCGTTGAAAATCGAGCCAAACAATGCGGGTTACTTGTAATAAGAAATCACCTATGTGAGAGAGAAGTGTGGTTCAATTTTTAAGAACTCTTGCAGAACCAGGCATATGTTCATGGTAAAAAATGAACATGAGAATGAGAACTGAATTGTGTTGGGAAGAATCATGTGTGGAGCATATCATCATTTACATAAACGGTAGAACGGTTCCAAGACAGCGTGTCTACTGGTCAGCTAGTAAAGTGTAAAGTAAATATGCTTTCACAATGAAATGTTTAAATGGTAATACCTGCATATCATATCCAGGTTTTAACCGTTGAGCTTTATCACCAAGTCTTTGTTTCACATTTTGTCTCCCCCAATTTTTATTCATGTGAGGAATTGTTGGAAAAATGAGGTGATGACTGATTTTTGCATAAATTTTAAGTGGGAACCGTTTGCTTATCTGAGAAGATCAACACTGATTTGTGTTATCCTCCGCGAGAACATCGAAATCATGTATTTACTTGTCAAAAATAAAGTTCAGGTGAATGAGAAATTGGAGTTTAAAGTGGATCATTGAAATATGGTTTATGTTGGAGGGAAAAGTAAATTTGAATTTATCCGACATAGGAAGTTGATGAAAGCATGAACCACTTTATATATGGCTACACTTTGGAAGCGTGTAATCATGTGTAGCATAGAGGCTCTCTCCAGGTGCGCACTCAGGGGGTGAAAATTATGGATTGAAATAGGCTTCGGTTCTTACACTCGTGTGCGAATGCAACCTGCGTACACGAATGTCGAACCGAATTGACCCAAAATTGGCTCCTTAGGATGGCCTACGTTTTGCCTTTTGTTTTGCTTTCAACAACTAACTTTTGGTTTCTGAAACTGCTAAAGCTCCAATGATTATTGTCATTAGTTCTAAAACTCCAATGATTATTGCCATTGAGTTAATGGACAATTTTAACTCGTAATTACTAGGTTAAGTCTATATAAAGCCTCATTTTCCACTATTCCATATATGAATAATACAATCTGCATTATAATTCCAAAACACACGAAATCGTCCTCTGTTTGCATGCATAATTTACTGTTTGTCAAGGTCTTGGTGGTGATATTGTTCAGATGCTAAGTCAGTTCGTCGGAGTAGAATTTGTAGTGCTCGGACTCTACTGATTTATCGTTGTATCCTGGTAGGGATGAACCCAGATCATTTCTCTTGTGGGGGAAAAAAATGAGAATTAAAAAAAAAAAATTGCCTAGGTGTTAAGTAACAAAAACTCAAAAAAATAATAATTTGTGGGGTCATTTGACCCCACATGACCATGTGGGTCCACCCATGTATCATGAGAAACAGACGCTCAAATTAAATCTCAAGCACCTACGGTGAGGGAGCAAATCTATTTTAAGGAAATTGTGCTCACACATGCCTTGATTTTTAAAGTCAAATTGAATTTTTTATTCTCTACTATTTAGATTATTTGTTCTATTTTATCTTGATTTAAATAACTTATTTTATTTGTTGTGATTAACAAAATCCGTTATATATTAGCTATTATTATGTAAAAATATTGTACACACAATAAACTCCATATCCGGTATATTAGTTGCATATACGGTATGTTGGTTGCATATCCGGTATGTGTTGTAAATCCGGTATTTATTCACGATTATTTTTCTAACAATTATAGTGAAAACAACCAGCAGTTGAAAGGAAAAAGTAAAACATCGATCATTGAAAAAGATACCTTTGGCTCGATAAAAAGCATTGACTTAGCTTACATATCAAAACCACCGCTGCCCACTTCATCTTGAGCAAAAATGTTTAATGATTTTACCGGTTATCAACCAAGAATCTAAGGTTTCTTTCTCATTATTTACTTTCTTGTGGAATAAATTATGTTCTTTGGGTTTGATTTTCTTTGCCTTTAAGTGACTTTCTAGTGTTTGAACTGTTCAAGAGAAAGTTCTTTGCCAGAGAAAATGGTAGTTCTTTGGCTTTAATATGATATTAATGTCAACCTGAATCTTCTCTTTCAGAGCAGAAGTGAGAACGTGGTTCAATATCTCTTGATGTACGGAAAAAAGACAACAAAAAAAAAAGTATCAAGAGGGTCCCACTATTGAAGTTGTTGTCACCATGCACACAAAATTTCATTCAATTTTGAGTGTAGCGGAATAAATCTTCAATTGTGGATTTCGGGCTCAGAAAATAACCAAAACGAGCTCCACATATACCAAGGCTTGACCCAAAAACTCCACACCCGATTGCCGCAAGTTTCACTCTTATATTAACCCACAAAGGATCAAGAATGGTGGATGCAATTAACCACAAAGTAAGGAAGAAGAAAGAAAGCAATGGTTCAACAAAGTCACCAAGAACGGCTGCCCCTCTTCCACACAATCAATTGCAACCCACAAATAGTTTTTGGGAGGGATGGATATATATATAAATGGATTAGGTCATAAATAATTGGGCCAAAGAACT
>CAIGRS010256123.1:0-10098 GCA_903798395.1 Fraxinus floribunda | reverse complement strand
TGAGGAAAATGAGCATAGATTTGAAGAAACTAAAGGTAACATTTATGTTTTGATTACTGAATTATGTAACTGTGACCTGAAGATAGTGTTCTGTGACTCAAACTGATTTCCTGTGACCTGAGATTTACTTTATTGGACATTCATATATGTATGGTTTTACTGTACCTTGTAGGTATTTCCTGTGAGACAGATACTGTTTGCAGTTAAAGATGAACATTCTTCTTTCATAGTAGACATACACCAACGTACATGCACATGCAGGATATTTCAAGTTGATCTATTTCCATGTCCGCATGCACTGGCTGTGATTGCACATATGAAAAGGGATTCTTACGAGTATTGTTCTTATTACTACACAAAAGATGCATACATGAAGTCATACCAAGAGTTCGTGATACCAGTTGGAGATCCATCTAAATGGACCATCTCTGTAGACTTACAACACAATATTGTATTAGCTCCTTTTCAGAAAAGGAGTCCTGGTAGACCGACTGAAAAGAGGATAAGGTCAGCCAGTGAAAGGAAACAGACTGTTAAATGTGGTCGCTGTAGGGGACAGTCACAATCGTAGGAGATGTACTAACTTGGTTCCATTGAGCCAAGTCAAGAAGGGCGAACATTCACAAGCAAATGACTTGACGACACTTGCACCATATTCGTTATAGTTCCAGTTATTCGTTATCTTTTGTTTAATTGGTTGTACCTGTCAACTTAAATTTCATTTTCAATTTAACGTTCGTGAAATAATTATTGAACTAAGAAATATTCGTTCAGTTTGCAATTCGTGACATATACTCAGACCTGTGAATTGTGAAACCAGTTTGTGTCACCATTTTAATATTCAATGTGTTCTAAAAAATACAAGGTATTAATTAAAAACCTGAGTTACCTAGGCAGAACTCTCTGTGACCACCATATAGCAACTGCAATATAAGGTAATAAGACATGTGACCTCTGAACATAAAGCAAACTATAATATATAGTAAGACCCGTGACCTCCAAACACATTCTGTGACCCAGTACACTATTCACTTCGCAACAATAAAACTGTAACATATAGTTAGACCTATGACCTCTGAAAACATATTCTATGACCATTCACAATAATAAAATTATTCAGAGACCCAACCACCTAAATGAAATGCGCTCACATTCAATGACCTCCACAGATATCCTGCTAATTATTCAGAAACCCGTGTTGCCCAATGTTTCCAGAGTTGTCAAACAATTTCCTATAGTATTCTCTGTGACCTGGTGTAACATTATGTGACTACTAGTATTCCTATGACCTACATACTCCAAAAATATTATCACATGTGACCCTGTGTAAATCTTCCACTACTGCCTGTGACCTGATGATATACATTTGCCCAAGCCACTGTGACAATCACAAACATTTTACCATATGATACCAAATTAATTTACAGCATCACAAATAAACATCTTGTAAGTCAAAAAAATGCCCGATCACAATGAAAATGGTTCTAATTACTTTCAAAAGAATCATTGTACATTTGTCTCTGTCAAACAAACTACCACAAATTGAAAACGATGATGACACCAACAACAAAAAAAAAATAGACAGAGAATAACAATCAGAAACTTTACATAGTTTGTTCATTGTTTTAAAAATAAAAAAAAAATGCAGCCATCAGTCAATGAAAACATCATCGCCTTCTTTGTGCTATGCTCATAAGCATGACAGAAATTGGAAAAGAATTTATGAGGTCACAGGCTTACCTATTCTTTTGTTGAGAAAGACTGCTATCGTAGTCAATATGTCTTTTCCAAAGGCTGATAGACTTCAGCAGGTAAGGAATTATTTTCACAAAATGTTCAATACCTATACTAAGGAAGAAGTTGTGGTACATCTTTCCAGTAGAATTGAAAATATGGAGAGAGTGTGTGTGCTGAATTTAAGGACAGCCAGCATCCAGTGTGTCTTATTTGTTGGTATAATTGGCATGAATACATAGTCAACACTGTACCATGGAGAACTTAAAGGTAAAGTACCTTTTGTCACAACATCTATCAAGCTTGACTCCGACATCAAAATGATAGGATCCTGCTTGAACTTGGAGTGTATTTTTTTCAGCTTCATCTGGAACCAAGAGTCCGTGGTAGTGGCTTTCAACTTGACGTTCTTCCCATGACGTATTAACTGGCGGATGAAGTAGAAGCACACGTCCATGTGCTGCGGTAGAATAATAGAACATGTTAACAATTTCAATATGAAACATAAACTGTGACACATTCAAGGTTGACATGAACTGTGACCTATCTACATATACTGTGACCTATGGATGTATTTTGTGACCTCAGGTCCTTTGACTGAAGATTTACATAGGCATATCTTACCATGTTGCTTAGAGAGTACTCGAAATTCACCGGTTCATAGAACCAGGTTCTACTTCCAACCTTGAACCCACCTAGTAGATATGGGGAACTGATGACATCATCAGCGTCATTGGATTTCTTCACGCAAGCATAAAATGAACTATGAGAATTTTGAAATAGGAGGTCATTACACATCTTTAAGGGGTAGAAAAAGAATTTACTTATTTCTTGGTTTGTATCCTCGCTGGAACCAGCTCTGGAATGAGGAAATATCAGTATCATCGGCATGGCGGTTGTAATGTTCAAAACTGAAACGTTCTCAGGCTGCTTGATTACTTTCCCTTCATCAGCCATAAAAGGGGATTGGAGTATCTTGGCAGGTCTGAAAACCCTCTTCATTGGCAGTCCTAAACTTGGTTCAGACACCGGGGATGCTTGCATATAGTGGTAGCTGTGACGTATCTCATTTTATTGAACTACCACAGTATCTGTGACCTGTGTGTGTTGTGTGACCTAATGACATGTGTGAGCTGTGACCTGCTGTACCAAAAGATGATTGTGTAAAATTCCAAAATTGTAGTGTACCTCTCCTTCTGTCATTTTTGTGTCATGAATAACATCAGATATGGAGTCAACCTTCTGCTGAACTATTTTCGATTGAGTCAGAGTATGCATCTCAAGGTGGGTGAACCCAAGACCCAAGTCAAATGAAGGAGGTTCAAAGACTGAGTTGCATCTCAGTACCGTCATCGAAAACCATCTTACCCTTGCCTTTCTTGTCTGTACTTGGTCCCATATGTTCAACCTGAAGATTAGAACAAATACAAAATTTGAAATGAAATCCGGGGTCATTAACAGACAACATGGCTTCATCTTACTTACTTCTCCATGCTTCTCAGATTCTTCAGCCGCATTCCCTTCTTAAACATCCTTGGAACTTTCACTAAGTCTTTTCAACATCTCTTCCATCGTGCTTGATATCATCGCAAACACAGACTCAGACAAGAACTGCATGTTGGTCCTAATTTCTAACATGTCACTCCTAATCCCAGACTGTATCAGGACTATGTCATTCATCTTTCATAGTTGTTCACCTCGTATAGTTGACAACTGTGATCTCAGTTCAGCTATTTGCCCCGTCAGTTCATTTCTCAAATCCTATACCCCCTGCAGAAGTGTGAATGATAAATTGATTAGTGAAATGTATAAAGTTATTGTTGTCAGACCTGCCAATCCTTGTCTATGACTTGTGCATAGAGGTATGTGACTACACTAAATGAAAATAACGTGAGCCATGAAAGAACCAGACTCGAACTATTACTTTGAAGTTAGTAACCTCACTACCAACTTACGTGATCCGACGGTGGGACATCTGGGTGAGATTTCTGTGCATCAAAGTGTTCAGGCAACGGACAGAAGGTCACTAGAGAGTTAGCATGTTTTGTTGCATCCCGCCACCTCGGTAGAGGATATGCAAAATCATTATCATCTTCATCAACGTCACCGTGGCCAGTGCTACCATCCGTTATCCTAAGAACGGTTGCAGTCCTGTTTATCCCGGTAGATCCTACATGGCCACTTGTTCCTACATCGCGAGCTGAACGTTCCATCCTTCTCTTCTTTCACATAGCATCGTGTTTAGTAGCTGGTCGAACTAGTTTACTGTACTGCAACACATTCATGTACGGCATATTCTTCTTAGACTCCAATTGGTCCATGTTATATATTACAAACTGCAATGCCAAAAAACAAAAAAATTTGTTAACAACGATGCACAACTGTGGAACAAAATAAATTCCATAAAGTTGAAGTGATTACATTGGGGTTGGAGAAGCATTCGACTCCTTCAAGCTTAGCAGTAGACAGGGGCTCATCTGCCAACCAATTCATGATCCGAGGATGTTTGCCAGACGTTCGTTTCACAATTGTTCCAGCTGGACTAAGAATAGTCTCGTAAATCCAAACTTGAAAGTGTATCAACATGCCTATTAGCCTGTAATGTCTTGTTCACTTACTCAACCCTTCTTTCAAATTATTTAAAGTAGATTCAAAGAGTAGCTTCCCCCAGGGAAAATTGTCCATCAATGCAAAATCTTCAACCAACACAAACAAGTAATGATCAACCACCTTTTTATAATCTCTGTGGAACAGGTACAATGTAATGAAGTATAGAGCTCCAAGTTTGGCAATATCCTCATCCAATAGCACTTCAAGAACATCCCATTCTGGGAGTTTGCAAACCGATAAGAATGTGTCTCTGACATCTTCATGAGTCACAGAGTTCAGTTGGCTGAAATATTTCTCCTTCAAAATTGAAGGGCTGTCTTCAAATTTCTCAATGTCGTTGTCCCCCGTGCATCAAAGACTAGTCACTAAGAACAATTCCACCATAGAATCTAATGTATCTACCTGATACGTAAAACCACAGTTCATCCTTGTTTGGGGTATGCACCTGTCTTAGTAGAAAGTAGTGGATCAACTGTAACTGGAGGGCTATGTCATTGTAGTCCATAAAATACCCAAAGCATGTCCCCCTGATTACTCTTCGCTAAGCTTCATTCAAATGTGTCTTCAGCTTGGTGATAACATCCTTTGGCATGGATGCTGTAATCTTGCCAGGAAACCATTTTTCCTGCGGTAGCATGAATTTTCAAAACTGCATCAAAGTATTTTATGTCAACTCACATATGCAAAAATAACATAGTAAACAGATCACATATGGGAATCAGAATATACCAGAGGTCACATAACACTTCCCAAACTACTTTACAATCAAATAACATGACAGAAATGAAATAGACACGATGTCAAGAAATTAGGTCACATGATAGTTATGTATGTGACCTTACACACATAGGGTAAAAACACCAATACATGTGTAAGGTCACAGACATAAATTCACATCCACTACCACCGTAAAAAAGCCCCAAACTTCAATACTACTTCACAACCAAAAAACATGACACGAATGAAATAGACAAGATATCAAGAAATTAGGTCACAGGAAGGGTAAGAATCACAATAGATGTGTAAGGTCATAGACCTTCATTCACATCCACAAAATCCCCTTCCACCACAAAAAAACTCCCAAATCTCAACATTCATGAAAAAATAGAAATGTTTGTTCGAACCGGCGATTGCCATTTGACCCATGCAGTTATCTTATTCCCTGAGTGAGTGCCACTCGACCCATGCAATTTTTACCTCGATGATGATATTTTTTTGGGGTTGTCCGTTGTCTTCCTTTTGTTCGTACAAACTGGCATCTGCAGTGACTTCTTGCCCTTCTTTTCATCATTTGTTTTCGCCATTTGTATTCACANTGAGTGCCACTCGACCCATGCAATTTTTACCTCGATGATGATATTTTTTTGGGGTTGTCCGTTGTCTTCCTTTTGTTCGTACAAACTGGCATCTGCAGTGACTTCTTGCCCTTCTTTTCATCATTTGTTTTCGCCATTTGTATTCACAGACAATATCGAAGCACCAGAGATTTCGTGGAGAATTATCACAGAAGTCTTCTGAACGTGGTGGAGAGAGTGCGCGAGGAATGTGGAGGTGAGATGGAGGAATGTGGAAGTTGAGATATTAGCCATTTTGAAACCCATAATTAATGGGATACGTGGGTTATTTAATTAAAAGAATAATTGTTTAATTAAACTGATAAAAACCTGATTTATGAAAAAAAAGAAGTTAAAACCTGAATTTTTAAAATGTGAAAGAAAACGCTTGGTTTCGTGTAATTACCACATTTTCAAAATCTCATAGCCCAATTAGCCAAACCCACCAGACCCACAATCTGAACTCATCATCAACTAACCCTTACCCATATACAAATGGCTCGACCTAGTAGCAAATCCATGTTTCAACTCAAGTAAGATGCACGTGACATAGTATATTTGCGTATGTAATAGCGTATGTACAAGAAAATATTATTTGTCAAGCATTAGTTACATCAAACATAAAAATGTGTTGCTAAATGTTTCGAGGCAACATTGGAAAAAGGGTAATTGACAAATGAAGAAAGAATATGAGGAACAAATCAACAAAATGCATTTTACCCTAAAATACAGAATAAATTCAAATTTCAAAAATGGAAAAATGCAAAAGGAAACGATATAACCTTCCTAAAGCAAGCTTCAGTAGGAAATATTAATATTAACTACCCTTGAACATGTATAATAGTTCTCTAGACCGTAATGTTAACTTCCCTTCCTAAAAAATGCAAAAATACTAAAAAAATACAAAAATATCTGAGTCCTTTTATCAGGATGATTGTATCTTTAGTCGACTCCAAACTTAAATAACTCTGTCGAATCAACATGGGAGCAATCACTTGTATATGTCTGCAGAGGCAAAACCAGCTACCATCGAGACTAAAGACACCATTTAGACAAGAAGTAAATAAGGAAAGAAAATGCATTCACATATAAAGCAGGAGAGTAGAAGTAATTAATTGGGATCCAGAGCGTTGCTGGTTTCGACAGTTTCTCTTAGATTCATCTTCGCCTCATTAACATTATAATTAAGCCAAACCAATTAAACATTAGACTCTAAATGTAAATTCCAAATCGTCATTCCCATAAAAACTCAACACCCTAATTAATTTAGCTTCAAAAGCACAAACCTTGAAAACCTAATTGGATTTAGCCAACAAAAGTAGCTCCTTTCATTAACCAAAACAAAAACGAAAATAAAAACAAGGATAAACAGATTCCAATTAATTTCACAACTTTACATGACGAAAGGTTACAGTTTTTGTCCATGGATGCCATTAACTTAGGTACCTGATAACTTAATAATTCTTCTTACCATACACAATGCTCTTGGGAACTGGCCTCTTCCTTCGACCACGCCTCACACATACATGGTAGACCACGAAACCCTGAGAGTACCATTTAATCGCTAAACACGAAACCAAAAAAGAAGAAGAAGAAGAAGAAGTGAGGTCCTTATGCTCATTAAGCCTGTACAATCATCCAGATTAAATCTTGAGAATTTATAACTATAAAATTGATGCTCAAAAACCCGCAGAAATATTTAAATTCGCACAGTAAGTACAATTTGCTTAAAATTTCAAGTAAGTGACATAGAGTATTAATTCATTCTTAGATATGATTAAAAAATTAAAATATGCGAGATTATCGCTTATCATTGAAATGTTAAATGGCTCGACTATCAAAGTAGAGTCATTCACCCTTTGCTTGAGCTTACAAAATGAGGTTTCTAGGAGATAGCACAATAGTGGGCTATAAAAATTTGCTTTCCTGAATGCAAGCTTCAAGCAAGGGTTTCTCATCAATCCTTCGAGGGAGATCCCTGGAAAGAAAGATAAGTAAACAGTACGATCCCGTGCAAGCAGGGGATTTGGGCTAGTTTCCATCTACTTGTGGAAGAGGTGGGATTCTTTCATATTAAGGTATAAAGGCAGTCGAAGAAGGTTACAAGTGGAAGTTTCGAGGGAAACTCTTAATAATTTCTAATTTATACAATGACATTTTTTGATACTAAAATAATTTCTATCAACAAAACCAATATAATTAAAAAACTATAATCACGAGGTAGCTTTTTTGCGAAATTAGAAATTTAGAACATAACTCGAAATTCAATCTCGTATGGACGAATAATTTTTACTAATGGCTTATACAATATGTAAGACGGAATAGTTACCGCAACAACCTTTCAATTCAAGGTGTCAACCCTTGTATATTAATTGTTAACAATTTTATTTAGGGAAAATTGCAGCCACGGTACCAAACTTTTCAACTTTTTGCAGACTTTACCCAAACCTTTGATTAGTGCCACCCACAGTACCAAACCTTCAAAATATTCGCAGCTCTCAAGTCCGAATGGATGGAAACCGTTAGTTTGACTGTTAATTGACTAAAAAAAATTATTTTGACCAAATCAACAAAGGACAAAATGGTATGATGGAAACTGTTACTTTGACTGTTAGTTGACACCAAAAAATTATTTCAACCAAATCAACAAAGGACAAAATGGTAATTTCATAATTTTAACATAAAAAAGGAAAATAAAAGAATTAAATTAAAAAAAAAAGCCATGTTCATCTTCTTACCCCAACCCCAACCCCCATACTCATCCTCAAACGCCAATGGCCGCCACTGCCGACCACCACTTTCCACCACCAACGGTGGAATCACCTCCCTAACACCACTACGCCATTACCATTGCAGAACAGCACAGACAACTGAAAAAAAAATGTAGTTTGAAACCACAGCAAACACACAATAGAAAATTAACACTATCAATTGTAAAATCCCCAAACAATCTATGGTTGTGGTTTCCAATCAATTCACCGGAATACATTAAAAAAAAAAACTGCTACTGCTCATCTTCTTCATGGCGGGTCAAAATTCATCGTCTCTTCCTTCATTTACATATCCTCAACAACCCCCACAATGGCGGTGACCACGACGGCATCTTCATAATCAGTTGAGTTGACAACTGAAGGACCAGTCCTCACCCTCATCAACAAACGCATTCGCTCCCTCTGCAAGAAGAAGAATCGTATACTCCAGATGGAAGAGTCCCTCTCCCAGGGCAAAACCCTAAACAATGAGCAAGAAAAAACTCTTAAATCCAAACCCGTCGTCCTCGTCGAAATAGATGAGCTTGAAAAGCTCTGTCAGCCCTTCGCCTACGCTATAGCTCAGGAAATTGCTATCGTTTTTTATAAAATGGAATCTGATGCCCTAATAAAGCAAACCCATGATGAGAAAACCCTAAAGCCCGAGGTAGTGGAGCAACCAATGGTGGATGAAGAGAAGTCGAATTCAGAAGGTGTTTATGTGATTTCTGATCTGATGAATCTGCTTTATTTTGGGGTGGGGATTGGGGGGAAGAAGATGAACATGGTTTTTTTTTTTTTAATTTAATTCTTTTATTTTCCTTTTTTATGTTAAAATTATGAATTTATCATTTTACCCTTTGTTGATTTGGTCAAAATAATGTTTTGGAGTCAATTCACAGTCAAACTAAAGGTTTCCATCCATTCGGACTTGAGCTGCGAGTTTTTTGAAGGTTTGAGCAAAGTCTGTAAAAAGTCAGGGCTGACTCAAATATTTTGGGGGCCTTATGCCAATTTCAAATATGGGGCCCCTATATTATCTTCACTTTGAAGCTTTTCATTTTCAAATTCTTTATCAACCAAATCTTTCATCGGACTTTCTCTTTAATTATTAATATTACTACCAAGAAACTTGTCCATAGCTCCCACTTGAGATTGAATAAATTCTTCAGTTTTTTTTTTCTTTCTTCATGTCTGGACAAATACTTTCTAGTAGACATATTAATTAGTTGAGGAACAATAAAACCTAGCAGTACGTGCAATGTCACAAAAATGCCCACTTGATCACTCTCAGCCAAATGTTATGTCCACTCCCTTGATAAATAAATCTCCAGACTTACTAACTAAATTTGGTAAGTGTTAGTGTTGGAACCACTAAAATTGTCTACAAACTCGTAAAAAGTTTCGACAACGACGTCTTTTCTGATTAAGGAACTCTACCGGTTCTTTCTTTCACTTGAAAATGGTACTTGTCTTGCAAAACTTTTGATTTGTACGTGAAGACTGAAGAGACCCTTTTTGGCTAAATTGTATCTTTGAAAGTTTAATTCAAAGAGAGAGAGAATTTATTTTATGTTGGGTTTAAAAAAATAATGGTAGGTGACTGTTGGAGTGGAATTTGAAGAGACAAAAAAGACTTGTTATTTGGTTAAGAAAAAGAAAATGGATGT
>CAIGRS010256090.1:0-16016 GCA_903798395.1 Fraxinus floribunda | reverse complement strand
TTGTGAAAATCTGTCCAGATTTTCAGATTTTTTTGGACGAGTTTGCGGCATTTTTTCGGCAACTTCCGACCACCAAAACCGCCAATTTCGAATACCGTTGGAAAGCCCACAATGTCCTCTTCAATTATCACAAAAAATCTCCCCATAATTCTAAGGGATTCGACAGGAATAAACCCACGAAATCAGCTACCAAAAAGACCGAAAATCTGCCCAGTTTGGGTAGTTGACTTCGTGGGTTTATTCCGGTCGAATCACTAGGAATTTTGGGGAGATTTTTGGTGATAATTGAAGAGGACATTGTGGGCTTTCCAACGGTATCCGAAATAGACGGTTTTGGTGGTCGGAAGTTACCGAAAAATTGCCTCAAACTTGTCCAAAAAATCTGAAAATCTGGGCAGATTTTCACAATTTTCGGTTGCCGACTTTGTGGGTTTATTCCGGCCGAATAACTNGGGGAGATTTTTGGTGATAATTGAAGAGGACATTGTGGGCTTTCCAACGGTATCCGAAATAGACGGTTTTGGTGGTCGGAAGTTACCGAAAAATTGCCTCAAACTTGTCCAAAAAATCTGAAAATCTGGGCAGATTTTCACAATTTTCGGTTGCCGACTTTGTGGGTTTATTCCGGCCGAATAACTTGGAGTTTTGGAGAGATTTTTAGTGATAATTGAAGAAGACATCGTGGGCTTTCCAACGGTATCCGAAATTGACGATTTTGGCTGTCGGAAGTTACCGAAAAATTGCTTCAAACTTACCCAAAAAATCTGAAAATTCAATGATCGTTTGTGAAAAAAATTCCAAACTTCAGTGACCGTTTTTGAAACTTTGAAACTTCAGTAACCGTTTTGAAATTTTCAGGTAACTTCAGTGACCATTTGTGAAATTAACCCAAAAAGTATTTATGTGATGTAAAATATTATTTTATTGAAGAATGTGTAGTTGAAAAATGAGAATTGATTTACTAATAGAATTGAAAAATCCAAACCAAACATGCTCTAAGCGAGGTCAAACGGATAACCTTCACTGAATAGGAGAATTTCAGTGCACCCGGCACCACCTAATAGATACCCATTCTTACCTTTCTTCTTCAATATTCCCCTCTCCACCTCACCACTCTCGCGAAGCTAACAGTCCCCGAACACGATTACGACAGCAGTCCAACAAAAATACCGAAGTTCACACTCAACAATCAAATCTTCTATTCCTCGGTAAAAAAGCAATTATACTCTTCAAATCCTCGCAACCCACTTAATTCTTGAAAAATTAAACAAATAATATCATACATAATTGAATTTCACTGCATGGCATCACCCAAGAAACCGCCGGCAGAAACCGAGCGCGTACCGTCTGCGACCCTACATCAACCAGCTTCGCCACGCTTCCCTTCCGGGACACCCATCTCTGGGGCCAATCGCAAAATCGCGATCGCCGTCGATCTTAGCGACGAAAGTGCCTTTGCCGTCAAGTGGGCCGTTCAGAATTATCTCCGCCCTGGAGACTCTGTTTTTCTCCTTCACGTTCGGGCCACATCCGTCCTGTATGGTGCCGATTGGGGTGCCATTGATCTTTCTGTAGACATCACCACAGCTATGGATGAAAAGTCCCAGCAGAAACTGGAGGATGAATTTGATAATTTTACTACCTCTAAGGTGAATGATTTGGTGCAGCCTCTGGTGGAGGCCAATATTCCGTTCAAGATTCACATAGTGAAGGACCACGACATGAAGGAAAGGCTTTGCCTGGAGGTGGAGAGGTTGGGATTGTGTGCAGTGATCATGGGGAGCCAGGGTTTTGGGGCTACCAGGAGGCACACCAAAGGGAGGCTTGGGAGCGTCAGTGATTACTGTGTGCATCATTGTGTATGCCCTGTGGTCGTGGTGAGGTGTCCGGACGAGAAAGATGGAGGCTCTGCTGATACGGGTAGTGACAGTGAGGGTTCAACTAAGGCAAGAAAGGATGTTGAGGGGCTTCATCCAGTGCCAGAGGAGGAGCCTTTGTATCATGATGCTTTGGACAAGACTACAGGTATGACTTGATAATGCACATCAGACTATAAGCATTAACTTCAAATATGATATTTTTTTTTATTTTTGTTCGTTGCGATTTTATGGAATGGAAGTGAGAGCTTGTTGGTTTTGTGATTTTGTGTTAAGATTTGGAGTCCATCTTAAAAGGTCAATCGAGGAGTAGTCCAAGATTTTTATTAATTGGTCTGTGTCAACATCATTTATCGATGTGAGATATATATCCCTTAACACGTCCCCGCAAGATGGTGACTCATTTGAGCAGACCAATTTTGAAATTCATGTGTTCACTTTAGAGTCTTAACAGGATTCCATCGTAAAAGGTCAATCGAGGAGTAGTCCAAGATTTTTATGAATTGGTCTGTGTCAACATCATTTATCGAGATGAGATATATATCCTTTAACACGCCCCGCAAGATGGTAGCTCATTTGAGTTGACCAATCTTGAAATTTACGTGCTCATTTTAGAGTCTTAACGGAATCGAATTGCTCGTTGGAACTTAATGGGCTCTGATACCATGTTAAGATTTGGAGTTCATATTAAAAGGTCAACCTTATTAAGAGGAGTAGTCCAAGATCTTTATTAATTGGTCTGTGTCAACATGTATCGATGTGTGATATATATCCCTTAACATTATGAATATAGATTTTGTAACTTCGTCTTTTAATATTGCACTAAATAAGAGATGGAGGGATTTGGAAGGAGATAAGAGAGGATAAAATAAGTTTGAAAAGTTGTTTTTTGATGGTCAACTGTTTATTTATTGAAAGTTTGTGTCTGTAGTTTAAAAAGGATTTCTGGTGCTGGAGTTCATATGTGGAGAGATTGGTATTCATGGAAAATGGGATGACTTAGATTTTGGTGGAATTGGGAGTTAAGTCGTTCATTTATTTGATTTTCTCCCGCATTAATGTATTTTGTCTATACTTCCTTGAGACCATTTCAATACCCTACATGGCAAGAAGTGTTAGAAAAATAAATACAATCCATATTTTTTATCCGGGCAAAATTTACACATTCATCTGTTATATAATATAATTTCTGTGGCATGTTATTAAAAATAACCATGTCGGTATGTCTAGGGTTGCAATGATTTCTGTTTCCTTATTCAATTGGATCTTTCTTTCCCCGAGTAAAAAAACTGCAGATTTTAGGAGGCTTCCCTGAATGCTCAATGAAGTTGTGTTAGCATGCTCGAGGTAAGGAATTAGGATCTAAATAGTTAAGTTTTTTATCTCTTAGCTTCTGGATAAGTTGGATCACTGAGCATTAATTGCATTGGCAGTTTTATATCATGGTTAGTTTCAAAATTCAGTGCTCATTTAATTATGCAACTTGCAGCTGTTTCTGTAACTTCCAGATTAGGTTTCTTTGAAATGCATGCTGGCCTTTTGGTAGCCTTCTCTATTCGAAATGCATATGGTGACATGACCTTTACATTTGACTATGTTATTCTGATAGGGTAGTCTACTTCGTCCCACTTGTTAAAAGATATATCTAATATCTCCAGCATTGATATGCATACATCGATAGACATTAAAGTTTTCACATAAGGTGATCTCCCACTCTGATGCCATTCATAAACAGTTCTGTAATTATAGGCCTGGCAAATGGTTCTTTTAAGCATTGCTTTTTCGCTTGTTAAAAATAGAATTTTCGTGTAATTTTAGTAGTAATTCATGATTTCAATTGTTACGTTTTTATTCTCTCCCAAAAACTCCATTAATACTATTTTCACACCTAGTTGTAATTTTGAATTTAAAAGAATATTGTGTAAGTTTTATAACATTTTATTATATAAATTCTTATATGTATTTAAATGGAAAGTCGCTAATATTCTAATTGTTCACAATTTTTAGTAGACATTGAACATTTTCAATCTGGAAGGCTTTATGTTACTTAGAATTCATTCAAATAATTATCCATTCCCCCTAGAAATGTGTGCTAAATCTTTGTGACTCATGTATGAGTTCGTGAACTACCTTTTGGCTGGTTGAGTCTTTAGTGCTTGTGTTGTACAATTTCATGTGCAGATAAGCAATCGAACTGTTTCTTTTATTGGGCAAATTGTGGAGATTTGCATCTATTTTTTCTTCCACTGTCTTTTTTGCCCATCTCATTTGTTTGATGGAGAATTCATGCATCCATATTGAAATAAAAATTGCTCCTTGAATGATGGACCCCTCTCACATGGAATCTTTTAGCAACCTATGATGGAATATAAATACACAACCCAGAAAGAATATTTGATAGCAATAATAGTAACAATAACACTGACAATGATGATAAAGTTTGCTCACTTTGAATATGATTCTGGTGCTCGAGTCCAGATAGAAAAATTAATACTTACTGAAAAAGATGAACAATATGATTAGTATTGTGTAAAAATTATTTGAAGGGGAAGATCACTATTACAAGAATTATATTGTAAAAAAGATATGATTGGACCAATGGAGGAGATGGCCTAGTCAGAGAAATTGAGAGAAGGAGATGTTTAAAGCTGAGATTGTGAGACTTTTCCTACTTGAGTTGAACTAAAACTTAAGGTGCTTGTTTGTGTGGAAAATGCTATATGGACATTGCATGAATTTTTTTGTGTGGGAACTTGATTTATGATAATCCTATTACAATAAGATAAGATAGTAATTACTTACTTTGTGGCAGGATTTGATTTCTAGATTAGATTATGACTTTTTATTCTTTTAGATTTTTGATTACTTTTTCTTTTAGGTTTTAATTATGAAAGGATATTATTTGCCCATATCAAAACATTTTTAATAACCAATTCATTACAATCAAATTATTCTCTACAAGTTTTCGAATTTTTCAACTTTGTTCTCATCTCAAGAATTTTAATCAAGAATTTTAATTTCGACTTTCACACCAAAATTGGTATTAGAGCAAGATTTTTTCCTTGGCTGGCTACCACCTATTGTGGTTGTTTCATGCATCCTTATGATAATGCTCGGATAATGGAAAACCATCAACCTTATTCTAGAATCTGGAATGAAGAATGGATAGGTTAGAAGATGTGATTGACAAAAAAAATGCATATTTTAATTGCTATGAATGTTGGTTGCTTCAACGAGTTCAGGTATCATGGACCGCTAGTTTGGCCCTCCAAGGTTTCATGTCTCATGGCAGCCTTCTCCTCACACTTAGGCCAGCAAGCTTGAAATTACTAATATATGCGAACTCTTATGGATATGATGCTAGATAATACTTGCATATGATCACACAAGTCATACACCTAACTGTTAGAGACTTTGTTGTGTTGTATGGAGAGAGGACCACGCTCAGTGCATGACAATTCCCCATTTGAATCATCTTACACATGCATCAACACACATTCATCTCATTGCAAAAATTATATTAGCACCACTTCCTCATGGATGGGCTTCCACGAAACAAATATGACAAAGCACATAAGACTTTTTGCACAACTCCTACCTTTCTTATCCATCATCCCCAAGGCTTTCTTCATCAGTTCCGCTTGCTTGTTGACTCGGTCCGTGGTCCAATTTTTTTTTTTCCAAGAATGCACGTTGATGATCTCCCATAGTCAATAATGCACATTTGGATAGTCCCACTTTGATACCAATTATCACGGACCGCAAGTTTGATCCCCGAGGTTCCACACCTCATGGCAATCTTCTCTTCATGCTTAGGTCAGCAAACTCAAAACAACTTGCACACATGCACACTTATGGGTATAATGCTAGACAATACCTGTATATGATTACATCATTAGTGCACTATTCGGTAAAATAGGCCATACGCCTAGCTGTTGGTGACCTTGATGTGCTGTGTTTGGAGAGGAGCACTCTCGGTGATCGACACCAAGACACAACAATATGTGACTTGATATTTTTCTCGAGTCCTAGCTAGGTTCCAGTCCTCATAATGTGATGGCAACAATTTTAAAGTATTTTCTTCTTGATTGATTACTTTTCTCTTCTTCAACAAACTTGATGACGAGTTTTTGTCAAGTGGGGGATATTTGATGTAGGGCAATCCTACTACAAGATATTAATTATTTATTGTTGTAGTAGGATTTTATTTCTTGTTTAAATTAGGGACTTTTTTTCTTTTACATTTTTGACTAATTATTTTTTTAGGATTTAATTACATTCTCAAGCTATTACGATAAGGGTATTATTTTGCCTATATAAACATAGGTTTTGTACAATTTCTCAATAACCAATTCATTATATCAAATTATTCTTTGTAAGTTTTGAATTTTTCAACTTTCCCCTTGAATCAATACCGCTTCCGCACCTGGACTTGTGTTTCTAAAATTGGTGCTTGTTATTGACTTGACTCCATTGGGAAGTTTGAAGTATAAAGTGACTGCTGTATTTGATTATTAAATATATACACGGTTTTCTTATACTTATTTTCAAAAGATCCCGACTTAAGTGACGTAGTGGTAGAGTTCTTAACTCTTAACAAAATGACTTTTCAAAAGTTAATTGCTGAAAATTTATATGCTTCACAGCTCGATTTAGTCCGTGTAACTTGAAAATAGAAGGTCAACAACTAATATTGCCATATGCCATTTATGTTTGGCAAAACTTATATGAAGGTGGCTGTACATGATATTATATGATGAATGTTTTACTAGATTTATATGATAAAATATTATATCCAGTGTTTAGAAAATCTTCAACAATTATTGCTAATTAAATATTTACTCCAATTATAGGATTGAACATGAACTATAATTTTGTTGTTTGTAACTAGCACAACTGCACAAGAACAAAGGTAATGTGTGGGTGCTGTTATATAGGATGTCAGAAAATAAGAAAAAAATTGGAATAATCATATCTGAAAAAAGTTTACTATAGTTGCTTTGGACATAGATACTTGTTGCAGCATACTTAACTGGTGACCTGATGTGACAAAATTGAAGTAGGATAACATTAGCGTATTTATCATTAAGTCTACTGCACTGTCTAAATACGAGTATGAAACAAAATATCTTACATGTGGGCAGACATCTGTACTACTATATACATGAAAGTGAATTGAGACTAAATATGTTCTGCTGGCCTATGGTGAAACTAGAACTAAATCATTCTTGCTGAATTTTTCCTTTTGCTTTGATGTTGGGCATGATCCTACTGAAGGAGGTGGATGGACGTGAGAACACGTTCCACTCCTCTTTCTATTAAATGTGGAGGTGGAATAAGACTTGTATAATTTGAAATATTATTGATATAAATGCTATGTATTTGGTTAGAAGCCGCTTCATCTTCAGGAACATAACCAGAAACATTCTTAAAGAATGTCACAGAGGTTGTCTCATCTGAAACAGTAGATTATTTATGAAACTGGCACCTACCTAGTGTCAGTAAGAATGGAGTTTATAAGACTTATACTTTTTATCTGGAATCTAAAAGAGTTATAAAAAGGTTGAACAAACTTTAACTGTTAAACAGGATTATGAAACTCTTAGGTTATATGATCCTGGAATAGTGAATTGGAAGGATAAATATAAGTTCCTCCATATAGGGTTATTGCAGATTGCACTAAAATCTTTAACTAAAGGAGGTTTAAACACCTATATTGATAGCCTAAAGAGGCTGCCGCATCTAATTTTTTCAATTTCTTTACTTGGTCTGATTGAGACTAGTTTATTCAGTGGACCAGTTAAAATTATCTGTTTTCCAAATTTTTCTGTTTTTTTAACAGATCAAAATATTTTAAATGTTGAATCCAAAAGTCACAAAATAAAGGCCTTAAGTGAAAACATATAGCTGTTACCTATAGATTTTACTACAAGATCATGACTACTATTAGTACTAATGCTAAAAGAGTTAGCAATTTACGAGCTACTGCTATGATTGAAAGTAATTTTAGTTTGGAAGGATATTGACCTCCCAGATCAATGGGCTTTAGTAGGAGTAATGGAACCATCTCCATTTGAAAATAGGAAGTTAAACAAATAGTTCAAACTTCTGAAGCAGATGTTGAAAGTTCTTTTATTTTTTTTGCTAGATTGAGTATAAGAATTTGAAAAGAAATCTGAAACTCATTGTAAAAGGTCTACTTCTACTTTACCAGTACTCCTGGGTACCAATTCACCTTGTCTAGGTTGGTTAAAGATGATGTTTCGACAACCAAGGTCAAGGTACCGAGGATTGGTACCTCCTTCCCTCAAATTAAAAAAAAAAGAATGTTGAATATTTACCATGGAGTTTATCATAATGGACCTGAGCCTCCTATTTCTCCTACTGCCTCCTAAATGAATATGTCTATTAGTGGTATGCAAGTAACGGAAGTAGGAATTTGTCATTGACAGAAAAGATTAAGGGGGGACTTATGAAGGCAAAAAGTAAGCCGTTCACAGAATTATTTTTCAAAAACCACACATCTGAAGAAAAGAAAACTTTCCAAGAACAATATCATTCTTTATTGGAAAGAAACAAGACAATTTTTCCCTTTATTAAATGGTGAATTAAATCAGGCCTATAATAGGAGCAATTGAGCCCACAACTGCCCAGGTCATCATTAAGGAAGGTCTGACCTTAGAAACCAATGCCTTTGCTAAAGCCCAAATAGAAAAGAGGAAAGCATTTTAAAACTTAACCGATTTCAATTCAATTAAAAAAAACAATTATACTGACCTAAAAGCTTGTATAGGAAGTGTTTATAAACAGTTATGTTTATATAAATGAGTGGTGGATAAATGGGTCTCCCATGAAATGTGTGGATAAAAATTGGTTTGATCCTTTTTGATCGTTTATAAACGGGTTTATAAACCAAACATATGCTACGTCTTCTAAAAATAGCCAAGGAACTGGATAGAATTGAAGACATATAATATATCCTTGACAAAATAGATAAAGAATCTATTTCTAATACTACTCAAGATGTAGTATTGCAAAAACCTATAATTTAGACCCACCATGCCAAACTTAGATCTTAAGTTAAAAGCTCCTAACAATGAGTTGGTTGAAGTTATGACTACTGGATTGAAAAATCTGAACCTTCAACAAATAGAAATAGGAGTAATTCCAAACTGACGAAAATTATGAAGAGGAAGATATATCAGTTGGTGATTTAGAAACTCAATTTAAAAATGAAATTGAGATGCAAGTCAATACTACTCATGCTCCTTATGAAGGACATAAGATTAGGAATTATTACTAGTCCTTCTTTGGTCAATGTTGGATATGAACGTCAAGTTCAAGTTCAAGTTTCATATCATGAACAAACAAATTAGAGGAGCCATTCCTATTTATGTATTGGACCCAATAGAAACAAATTGTCCCAATGAATTAGATGACGCGTGCGGTTGAGATTTTTTTGAAAAACATGGAAAAAAAAATAAAAAATAGTATTTTAGTATAATATTATTATAATCGTTCTAGATATGTACTCGTATCTGACACACCACCCGAATAAAAACAACACAATCCCCAACACTGTGGGTTTCTACTCTCATCATTTTGATGACAAACCATTTCAATTTTTTCTTTCTATGCATATAGGTACCAGAAATCAGAAATGCTACACTGAGCTTTCTTTTTTTGAGATTATTATATAAAGAGACCATACACGAGGCCCTTGATTGGTTATCATTAGCTTTGTTTGAGTGAGGGTATGCACGGGTTGTTTAGCCAATATTTTGTTAATTATAATTCACTGACCCCAAATTTTATCTGTCTTTCTAGTTTTGAATGTTTTAGCCTCCATACGTTAGTTGAATTCTAATAAATGTGTTCATTCCGTTATTTACTGATCTGGGGAAAAAGACTAATTTGCTCGTAAGTGTTCATATAATGCAGATGTTGATAAGGCTTCTTGAGCAAATGGGATAGGAGTGGCTGGGTGACTCTGAGCTAGCGAAATGATCT
The DNA here is from genome assembly GCA_903798395.1 of Fraxinus floribunda. NCBI lineage: Eukaryota > Viridiplantae > Streptophyta > Magnoliopsida > Lamiales > Oleaceae > Fraxinus > Fraxinus floribunda. The sequence goes on along the minus strand of CAIGRS010256090.1, from coordinate 6,129 downwards.
CTCTCGACGTGGATTTGTGCCATGTGAGAAATGAAGTGTGGTAGTGTTGAGTTCTTTCTTTCTGCTTACACCTGGGAACTGGAATTTCACCGTGAAGTTCGGATGGACCATTTTCCTTGAGTTTCTTACCATCGCTTTAGGGCATAAAAAGATTTGCTCTGCTTTCCATATTTGCAAGTTACTGTTGAAACTTTTTTGCAAACATGTTCTTCCAACTTTATTTAGTCAAGTGAAAGTTATGGCAGAGCTGGATCGTTATATAAAAGGCACTTTCATGCTTTTCATTGCCTAATTGAGTGTATTGCGTATATATTAGAGCGTTTGAAGTCTACATATGTTTTCAGATGTTTGATTTGAATGCTGATTAATACAGACTTCCCAAAGCAATATAGAATCTGAAATTGCAGTGACCTTGATGAGGGACACAAATATTTGAGAATTATCTTTCAAATACTGTTTTATTTTTCTATTTTTAATTGACCCATGTGGGGTCGATTACTATGGGCTAATCGGGCTGGTATGTCCAGCCCCAACCTGTCCATGGACCTGGTCAGCCTGGTCTAAATGTAGGTCAAGCATCTTGGTTTGGAAACCCGGTATTTTTTCTGTTCCTACCATGTCTGGGTTGGGCTAAACTCTGAATCTGGCGCTCTACTGCTCTAGGCTGGGGGATAAAGCGAGCTAAAATTTGAAAATGAGATGTGAATTTCCTTGATGGCCTGGGAGGATTTTATATTTTCTTTGAAGGGCTTGATGCCATTTTCAGGTTGGATATTCTTTATGACGGTTGTCACACATAAGTGAAGGTTTCTGGCATTATACTGATGATACTTGCAAGAAAAAAGCTTGTTGTACAAAATTTTTTGACAAAAAAGTTGACAAACTCTCATATAATGATTGGCCCCACCTGAATAAAAAATCTCAAAAAAAAGATGTGGGCCCCCTCTATTGTGAGGGGCCGGTCAGGGTGTTTGTCACACCCCACCGGTACAAGTAGGGCTTCTCTGCTTGCAAAGATGTTGATGACAAATGTCAGTTTTTTTTTTCTTATTATTCATAGTACCATAGTTAATTTACCGAGTCATTCAGTCAGTCTTAGGTATCATTTTGTCTGAGTAATTTTAGAATCAACTTGCCATTACAATACTATAAAAAAAAAAAAAAAAAGTTGAACCCCAAACTTGAGGGTCCCGTCCCGTCCCGCCCCTAGAGCATCATGGAGGAGGTAATCGCAGGATGTGTCTCAACATGTTAGGGTACAAGAGTTGTCGTACTGGTGACCACAAAGAGTCTAATTCCAAACTTTGTTAGAGGCATGAATCGAACTCTAACACTGCGGCGGTTGTCAGTTCAGCTGAGACTACCTCACTTATATCCTTTGCACCACTGATTTATGCTCCGGGGACTTGCCATTACAATACTAATTCGGGCACGTGGTGGTGTCTGGCATACACATTTCATCTTATGATCATTAACTTGCTAGTATAATGCTAATACGGCAGGATTTGTGTTAAGCACGTGGATGGGTCTGGCATCTACGTTTATTTATTCTCTTTGAATCTTGCTAAAGTTAATCTAAAACTGATCAAATAATATTTTGGCATCTAAATCGCCATAGTTGATGCAATGGCCGGTGCAATTATTGTTTTATTTACCTATTTTTTTATATAGAAAATGGGGGTTGATGGGTGGAGCAAGGCAAAATTCCAAGATCTATGATTAATATAAAAATTTCATCCCCGAATTGATGGAAAATTATAGTATATTTGTTAGGTTAAAGACTATGATCTAAATGCGTTGGATTGATGTTTGAATCGAACTCATTCGAACCTCGTAATTGAGTAGCGATTGAAAATATGAAGGATAAGATACAAAATTGTAAGAATTAGATGAATGGTAATGCTTGTTTTTTTGGAAACTTGTATGAGACATTTCCAATCTTGTGTGTTGGGCAATGGTTTCATCGCCCTCTCAAAATTTTGAGCAGAGTGCATATTATTTTTTGTATTAGGTTAATCTTACTGTGCTTGGATGCCAAGTTGGGCACTTCGGGAGGCGTTGACGGTTGACTTATATGTGAGATGAACGTAATACCCAAATCTTGTTCTGACTTATATATATACAACTTCATTCTATTTGAATTGTCATTTCTTTAATACGTATGTGAAGTGAACGTAATACCCTAATATTGTGTTCACTTAAACATAGAACAACTTCATTCTATTTGAATTTTCCCTTCTTCAACACGCATGTCATTTGCTTAGCTATCTTTCCAGCATTTCTATCTAGTGTCCAACAATTGAGTTCTAGATCCTTTATCCAAACTCGAGTATCTTATTGCATTGTCCGGTTCAAATTATCTAGAATTTCCATTTTTGAATTGTTTGAACTAGATCTTAATCAACTCTTTCATCTTCTAAGATGACTTTATTTGTACCTTCCAATAGATGAGTATAACATATTACCACATTGTAGTACAACCTAAGAATTGACGCCACACCTACTTTTTAATGTGTTCTCTTGTTGGATTTTGATACCCAATGAATTCATAGTTATGATGTAAACATCAGATTGAATTTCATAGGCATTGACTGATGAGTGAAATTGTTACCAACAATTAAGTCCAAATGCTCAAGTCGAAAATAACATAGACCATTGGAAGTAGCTTAAGATATTAGAACATCTCAAATAGACTCTCTACTTTTAAAGAGCATATTCTATCATTTGAAGAATATCTATAAATTTAGAGAGTTAAAATTTTGAAATACTCCAACAATCTCTTTATATTTAGCACTTAATTTTACCACTCTCAAATATTTATTATTTTTGTTTATCTTTTATTTTAACTAGCTTTTCTTTAAATTATTTTTTTGTTTTCATACATTGAAAATTGAAATACTTTGAATGCATTTAATTATAGAGATTGAGTTTGGCTCTCCAAATTTGAAGAGTCAAACGCACTCTCTTAATTAAAATATTAATTTAAAGAGTCTCTTAGAGCATTATTTTAAATGTTGGCTCTTTAAAATAGAGAGCATCTCATATTGAAAGAGTCTATTGGAGATGCTCTTAATGCTACTCACATCTCATATATATTGAGTAATATTATTCATCCCCAGTGGGGATGCAAACACAGTCTAAGTGAATCTAAATGATATGTTAAATGAAATGTGAAATTAAATGACATATCATTTAATGACACATTAACGTCACCTAGACTGTATTTGTAATCCCAGTGGGGATGAATAACATTACTCATATATATATTATCACTTAAATAATTTTGAATCTTGACCCATTTAAACTTTTTATTGGTCCAACTAAAGTTTTACCTAATCCTATATATTTGTTGTTTCTTACCCTAACCGTGAGTGTGTGATTTGTGTGAAAGGAGAAAACAAGGCTGCCTTGTTGAGGGAGAAAATGTGGGCACATTGTGGAGAGAAAAATCCGGCTGCCATTGCTTCCAGAAATTGGCAATTGCTTCGTTCATTTTTGGTCTCCATTTTGTTTCTCTTTCGCTGGTTTTCTTCTTGCCTTTGTAGCTACAAATCATCACCGTTATCTTGTCCTTTGTGGGTGAGATGGAGGAGCAACGAAGGTAAATATATTGGTTGTGGGTTGAAGTCGTTTGAATTTGTTGTTTGGAAGAGAAAAATAATGTGAAACTAAGCCCGAAAATCACCTATTTGACGATCCTTGGAGCGAGCTTCTGCGACATCTCCAAATCCCTAATCAACAAGAAGTCCACGTTCATGCACACAATTATACATCAATTGGTAGGCCAATGTGACATTGTGGTCTAAGGGGACTACATCATAATAAACATAAGAGGAAACGTGGTTATTATCAGAAACTTCAACAAATGAAAAGAAAAATTAAGATTCAAGAGAGAGATAAAATGAACCAAGATATTAAAATTTGGCTTCTGTCAATTTCTGCTTATTTTGACTTAATGCATTTACAATACTTTCTTGAGTACAAAAAGATGGTGGGAGATACAAATCAATTAAGATCATCCAGTGAAAGAGCCAATAGAACAAGTCTTTTGCTGAATAATTCTTCAATATCCTTGTCATGTCCAGGGGCTAATCTTTAGGGAACTCTCGTCTTGAGATCTTTCATTGGCCTAAACAAGGATTAAAATAAAAGCTTGAGAAATAATAATTTTTTGAAAAATGCTTCTTGTATATAATTATTTACATAATGACGATGTGTCAAAATATAAGTGGAGAAGTTATTTGATTAATGAGATTTTGATTCAATTAAATCTCACCACATCATTCGTTGGTAAACCATTATATAAGTTGTTATGTACATGTACCACAGGTCCATAACCATAATTTTTTTAATACAAATTATAGTAATCCACATATCCATTGGAGATGCTCTTACATCAGTGTATGCTAGTGCTTTTTGGTTTCCATAAAAGCATGATACTAGGACAATATTCGTAATGGAAAATGGAAAAAGATAAACAAGAACAGAGTAATGCAAAAACAAATGACATTGGTGGAAAAAAGTTAAAAATTGTGACAAAAATTTTCCTATAGCTTGTGCAAGCAGAAACCTTACATTTGGGGGCTGCACATCATCTGTTTCTCCGCAAAATCTCCTAGATGACTCTTCACTGCTAGAAGAACTTGAAACCAAAGGCACAACTTGATTATCACCCTCATCATCATCACTACCGTCATGTTCATGATCATGATCATCATCCTGATCCTCCTCGTCTTCACTGTCATTTTCCGCATCACCATCTTCAAGATCAAAATCCCCGTTGATATTAGGGTTTCTTGTATCGACACAGGACTGACAGACCGAAACTGTGGGTGCAAGCTTGGGACCAGAGCCAGTCCATGGGGTTGAAGATTGGCAAACATGGCAGAGAAGAGTTCTAGTGTGCTTGGCTACAAGAAAGTTTGCTGTGTGGACTCTTGCATCGCAATCCCAGCACAGGATTGCTTGATCCGAATCACAGTACATTCTTGCAGTAGACTTGCATAGCTCACAATTCTTCATCTTCTTCTTAAAATATCTATCTAAAACACATATGGATTGTGTAGCATCTTTGGGTTCTCAGGTCTATTTTATATATCTGTCGGTATCCTGATTTTCCGGCTGAAACCGAGGAAATAAATAGAAGTGAGGAAAAGGGGTACAGGTTGCTACTTCTTATGGCTCTGTTTAGCTGCAGCCTATCATATATATTTTGTCAATGATCCATGGCTATATTGGTACGGAATCGAGCTTGATGTACATTATAATGGTATACATCAAGTTTTATACTTTGTCACGTAACAACACATTATTTGACATTACAAAATAACTTAGTTTTTTGGTCTAATCATTTGTTGACAAGTTGGATAATGTACTCTTGACTGTTTAATAATACCATCACCACCAAACCACTGCGTCCAAAACTATTGCCAGTCCGGCAACCACACCATCGTTCATCATCCACCGCTAGCCAGCAATAGTCGTTTTTAGACGTGGAATAAAAGAATTGAGATCACAGCCGCCACCACGACTATCCAATCCTAACCACCACTACCGCCTCCAATTGTCATCAAAACTAAAAAAACCCACCCAATACTGTCACCAAGATTTCATTCTCTTCTTCATCGGTGGACTAGATCTGCAACACCACCACCAGCACTACCATATCGCCCAAATAAGACGACCATCACTTTCGAGAACTATCAGCAGTAAAGAAAATGAGAAGAAAAAGAACCAGTTTCACTAATGTCACCATCACACCATTGTTTTAAAGGGCTGAACATTCTGTACAAATCAATAAGAAAAACCAATTTTGAAAGGTAGTGGTAGTGATGATGGTCGGATCCGGTAGCGGTTAGCGATATCAGCGATTGTAGTAGTGGTGGTTCTATGGTTTGGGAGTGTGGTGAAATTAATTGATGTTGACGAAAAAAAGTTAGTTGGGGGGTTGAACCATAATTTTTCAGTAAGTTGAAAATTAAAAAAAATAAAAAAAATTAATTAATTAATTCTTAGTGATTATACTCATGTGGCAAAGTATGTTAATTCTCTATTTTAAGAACTGAAATCTCTAGCATGGTGATTAAGAGCTGCATAAGAGTTAATAATTTTGGTTTGTTTTTAGCGAGT
>CAIGRS010256007.1:0-30037 GCA_903798395.1 Fraxinus floribunda | reverse complement strand
TTAATTGGCCCAGAGATATCAAAAGCAAAAAGAAGTTTGGCAACCGAAAAATTCTGAAACAGAATCCTCTTGGAGCAAGCCCTGTGAAAAAACCAATCTTGCACCCATGGTGTGTGGTACACCATACACACAACTGATCAAGACCAAATCATTCACAAGGAACCACCAAATTAATTCTTTGACATGCGCATAGCTAGACTGACTTCAAAACAGTCAAATTTGAATTTGACATGATCATGTCACAAACTTCTTCATCAAACCCAGGACTCATCTTAGTTGGGTCCCTTGAAGTTTGGTAACTTAACAGGTTGAATCTGAGTAAGTGCAATGCTCTGTAGAGTGTAGACTCCTTAGTTACATAATGGGGACTACATTTTACCCCACAACCTTTTAGGATCGCGTGACTGATTACACTGGTCAGGACCAATTTTTACAACATAAAGAATGAAGTTCCATTTTATTGTAGAATTGACTTGTCATACAACTAGTACCCGCCCTGAGTTGTAATTATAACGAAATCATTTATAAAGGAAATTCAATTTCTTAGGATCCAAGCCAGTAGCCACTAAGAGAAACTGAGAGCTTATATGTGCAAACTCTAAATTTCCTGGATTGTGGTTTGAAGATTTAGTGCTCTAAACAATTTTCTGCACTAGTAATCCAGTTGACAAGTTTTTGGACAAGAGGGAAAAATTAAGTGACTTCCAAAAATTCTCATTAATTAGTGCCTATGCATCGAACTTCTTGATTTCATTGTATTACTTTTTAACGAGAACAGAAAAATCAAACAAGATGAGGTTCCTTCATGATCTGCCATCTCTTGAGTTTATGTCTAACCGCTTCTATGAAACATAATGTCCCACAGAGCTTCCTTTTCTCAAATGAAAAAAGATAAGAGGGGGAATAGCTATATAAAACCACACAGCGACATTGTAGTCAGAACTCAGGATATATCTAACTAACAAGGTCTTGGTCAAACCCAAGTTCCTTGCTGGGCAAGGCCAAAGACCTCATTTTCTTCTGTCACCTACCATACTTTCTGATCATGAATATAACCTACTTAAAAGGAAAATCTACCTGAACAAGAAAATTAAAGTGATTAAAGTTGTTTGGAGTAATACACTACAAGAGGCAAGTAGCAAGTCTAAACTTGAAGGACAATTATTTCGTTTATGAAATTCAAGTTGCAATCTCCATTACCAACAAGAAGCAAAAGCTTATTCCTCTACTATGACTCTACCTCATCATTCCTACAATCCTACTATAACTGAAAGGATTTAGATTTCAAATTTCTGTTCCAAGCTCTTAACTCAAAATTTCTCTCCCTTCAAAAGCCAACAGAATCTAGTAACTTAGTCATTAAAATCACTTTGCCATAAATGAAATTCAATAATAAAAACGTAAATAAAAAATTGAAGTCAGAACGACAATGGCACGGATCATAGAAAATGCAATCAGAAAGTAAGTTTCACCTCGACAGCAGCGCCAAAAGTTAAAAGAATGGGAATAGGCGAGCCAAGTGTCGGAGTGATTACTCCTGCTCTTTCCCGAGCCTTATGATCTAAAACCTCCAGTTTAAACAAAATTGTCTCAAGCCTGCATCAACAATCAAGTGGCACTACCATAATCAATGGAATAAAAACAGTGAGTAAATTAAATGTCATAAGATGCATTCCCTTATAACTCATCACATCCTCTCCACTTTCAAAACAACAATAATTTTATAATGTAAGATAGATCTTCGAAAGAAAAGCGAGGAGGTATTTCCCACTTAAATGAGATAATGGTGGAAATTCCTGTGTCACAGTCAGATTTCTCAGCAGCAAAAAAAAAAAAAAAAATATTCAATTCATCATACAACCAGTTAAACGAAAAGTTTTAAACTGGTAGAAAAGTCACCAACCAGAAAATAACTACCGTCTCATAACAGAGTACTAAATATTCTACTGAGATACCAGTTTTTATAACTCCTGAATCCAAAAAGTAAGAATAAAGTCATAAAAACATAATTTCAAAAAAGAAAATGAAATCATAGAAACATATACCTTCAATTCTAAAATTAGAGCTGTAGACTGATTTCTCAATAATTACATACATGTAGATAAAAGGATTAATATCTAGTAGACAAAGTAACAAGGAAAAGATGGAAATAGAGAGATTATTACATTTCAGCATCAAGAGTTCTTCTTTCTCCGTTAAATTCTAGAAGCCAATCTTCATCTTCGTTGTCAAGATCGTACTCAACAACTTCACCAATCTCAGCCCGAGCTGTAAGCAACAAACATAATTATCAAGCGTATATGGGGAAAAAAATCACAGCCAATCAGCAGATTTTATAGTTGAACTACCTCCCCTTGCATGCACATATGATGTCGGTTGACAGAAAGTACGGGAGTAGTCTCTTTCATACGAATCCACAACCGCAAACTTGGGAATAGGTATTTCTGAAGCAATTTTCCTGCTAGGTATATGTCGCACCTACAAAAATATACTTGAGGCACTACTTAAACCATGCATAAACAGATCTAGAAAACTGATTTACCCCCCATTACCTTGTGCTGAAATGTACATACAGGTGTGACATGACAAGCAATTACTCTTACGTTGGCAAAGATTTACAAGTCTTGTGAAAGCAATATGCATCAATACTCTGAATCAGCAACAAAATACGGTGTACATTCTATCATGAGGCTTTTTAAAAATCAAAGGCCAAAAAGAATTTGTTTGTCGCAATAGGATCCTCGATGTCACTGATGAAGAAATCATATTGTCACACCTAGCCACCTTTTTTAAAAAAAAATGATAAAGATAAAATAAAACTGGAACTTGGATTTACTGTGTCAGTTCTCGCTGCTGTTTCAGTGAGGGAACTGCACACTGGCATTCTTTTCTGATATTATAATGCCATTAATTCAGTTATATTCGTAACCTTGATACAGTATAACAGGTCCTTGTTATAAGTTCTGCATTAGCAATTCTTTCAGTTGTACAAGCATACTTGACATAGATTAAATCTATATCAGCGTGAAGAGATCTTCTTTTTTCTTTTTGTTTCCATACATTATAGAGTAAACAAGGTTTATTACTGCAATTATTAGAGATTAACCACAAGATATTTTTTCAATTATTTTTTGGCCAAATATTACACCCTCCATACAGCATCCAACATTCTATTTTGATTTGGCAAATGATTTCAGTATGAGTAGGGAAAATATGAGCAAAGTATGTTAGTTTTTGTTTCTAAATGCGATCGATAAAGACAGAGATGGTCTCTTCTCATTCCATATTGCTATGAACCATTGGATTGTCTTACCAAGTTATTGTGACAACATCCTGTGACCCAAAAACTATTTTTTTTTTTTTTCTTTCAAGAAAACAGCAAGCTTGGCCTCAAGGTTGGGGGAAAGAGTGGAAAGGAGAACTCATCTCAAACCTCCAAATATAAATTGGAACCTGGGAATTTTGTGACTGAAAATCACTCCCGTGCGCATGAATTCATGAGAAGACCTCCCTCCAAATTTAGACTTAATGTAGATCCGAATAATCAGGGAATAACATGATAAGGGGGTATGACTGTCATACTGAACAAACTTTATTTGCCGGGATGGAGATTAGAACAAGGGACCATAAGATTTAGTACTGAGAACTTGCTAACAAGGCACATGGTACACACAATACTTATTACAATAGTTATCCAAGAACTGATAAAGGTATGCAATGAAATATACTTCAAATAACACAGACTAAAATCCAAATATTCATGGAAACATATTTAATTGGCAAGAAAATTGCTGGATGGTTACCATGGGGTTAATTTACATAACATAATTTCATAATGTACTTCAATTGAATATGGCACCTCATTATCAGCCTCTGCAGCAAAACGCAATATCTGGGAGGTACGAGTAGAAGTGGAGGCCTCATCATCTTCAAGGTCCTTAACAGATTTTAAAATGGGAAGCTTCTTGTGGATGTCGAGGGGTCGAGGCCTAAATGATAGCCTACTCATTGCATCAGTTCAGGTCCCAGTTGTTACCATGCCACGAGATTAAGACACTCCTACACTACAGTACTACGTTCAAAAATCAAAAACAAAAATAAGAAATATCACTGTTAGCACGTTGAGAAAGTAATTGGCAAACAACAATCAGTAACCATGTATGTTCAGCGGAAGTGGAGAATTGGAGCAGTGTTACAACTTGCAAACCATAATTATCATTTTTTATTTAAATTAAAACTTCGCGCCCTAAGTGCGCTCCAAAACCCTAGCAATGCATATACAGGCATGCATGTGTATATAAATATACTTGCATAGCTAACCCTGGATATCTTTACATACAAAACGACAGATTATGTGCATATATAAACACACATCACACGCATATATTGAGAAAAAAAGTAAGGCATCGCGAGCATACCAGCAAAAAAGGAGAAGTCAAACGGTGTCTGTGAAAAATTTCTTAGAGCGAGGGGAAAGAGGATTTTGGAATTAGGGCTTGAAGCCCTGCAAAGGGATGGTGCAGGAGTAGGAGATGGAGATATCCGGACCCGGAATTTGACAAACCTGATCCGAATCAGTTGTAGAATGTAAGAAAAAATGAGCGCGAGAACTGTTGGTATTTTAGGAAGAAATGCAATGAATGGACCGGGCCACATAGGCCCAACTAGCGGCAGCTCAATTTTCCCCGCGCCCACTCTTTATTGGGAAATTTGCACTTTTCTTCATCAATCGTTGCAGTCTATTAATCATGTACTGACTTCGTTCCATAAAGATAATCTTATTTTTTCACATAAATTAAGAAAATTTAGTTAATATAATTGAAATAATAAATTTTATTGTCACTTTCCCTAATATATTCCTACAATAATGCAATCAATATTCAAGATAATTAAACTATTATTGGCACTAATTATTGTTTAATGCAAGAATCAAGGTAATTAATATTCTAAAGTCCTCCAATACAAATCCAAATAAATAAATGTCATGAAAAATGAAATGATTTTTTATTTTAAATTTATTGTTCCCTCTACATTTGAATAATGAAATGATTTATATTTTGTGATAACGAAGCACATTATATATGGCATATTAGGAAACTAATATATCAACTATACCCTCATATAAGAAACAAGACTATAATTTGAGATATATGAGAAAGGAAAACATGACTATCTTTATGAGACGGAGAGAGTATTATCAATGAGCTAATTGTTCCAATGGTCACTAAACTTGTGTTGATGTCTTCAATTGCTCACTAAAGTTTAAAATGTCGAGGTTTGGCCGTTGAACTTTAAAAACATTAGACGTTACACATCTGTATAACTTATGTTTAAAACCTTTAACGGAACTGGTGACGTAACTGACGAAATGCACACTTTGCATCAGACATCCTGACTAGTAATGATACTTAGTCCCACTAAAATTATAACTCCAGTCTATGTGATTCTAATGTGACATTAACTAAAAAGTATAATTAAATTAATTCTATATTTCGTTTAGCCTATCACCTAATATCACGTGGATTGAGGTTATAATCATAGTATGGCTAAATAACATTACTATTTGACTTAGTTACAAATCACGTCCCTCCATCCATTTTTTTCGTTGAATTGTGATGAATTTTCCATCATCTTCAAATAAACAAAAAAACAATTAAATAAAAAATAAGTGAAAATTACATCATGAGTCTCAAGCCTTCACAAAATTACAAATAAATCACAGTTAAAACAATTAAGAACTTTGCTATAGCACCAGAGCTACACAAGTAATGTCAAAGGGCCAAATACCCCCTTCCTAGGCATTGCCAGGGCCACATTTGGCCTGGTAAATCAACATACCTCAATAGAACGTGGCCCTGGTAAATCAACATACCTCAACAATTAAAGACATTTGATTTGACTAAAAATCATATTTTTTAAGAAAATTTGATAAATATTCGATAAACAAAAAAATAAAAGAAAGGTATTCTTCCCAAATAATTCCACTTGTAAATAAAGAGTTACCATAGGTTTTACGGATAGATGAGGTGTTGAAGAGCGTGGAGAATTTTATTTTATTTTATTTAGTTAAAGAAATTCTAATATCAAATCATATTTCACCACATCATATCCTACTATATTAATTTATTAAAAGGACAGTTTTCCTACAACTGTAGATGCAACAGTAAATGAATGAGATGTTGCTATTCATTCTCTCAATTTTCACTCCTCTGGTCGTCCAAATTTCACTCCTATGTAAAAAAAAGCATTTTTAGATAGACGTCTTCATATATTTTGAATAATTCCATTTATCTTGTAAATTCATTCCAGGACACCATGTTCGCGCGTTCCGCCGGAGATTTTTTTTTTTTTTTTTTTCTTGCAACCAAGCCCTCCTTGAAGTGTTCGAAGAATTTGATAGAATTCATATTGTATGGTGGGCACTGGGCGTCACTGATGCAAGCGCTTGCATTGAGGAGTATTGGCACACCGTCCGTGAAAATTACTTCACTTGCCTCATCCTCAACCCATGATCAAATAGAGCTCGGCCTTACTCGTGAGGACGTTATTCAGTTTGCTAATGAAATCAATATTGCATTTGAATTTGTGGTTATGAGCATCGAGTTTTTGATTTCTGGTTCATGGTCTATGCCTTTTCATGTACTGGAGAATGAAGTAGTTGTCGTGAATCTCCCGGTTGGTTCTCTAGCAAGTTACCAGTTATCTATACCTTTGATTCTTCAATTTGTTAAGCAGCTTTTGCCGAAAATTGTGGTTTCTGTGGACAGATGATGTGATATGACTGATCTACCATTTCCCAACCACATAATTTATGCACTTCAATTTTATTCTAACCAGCTTCGTGCAGCATTGGAGGCTATGTTTTTATCTTCCGGGTTCTCCACTATATCATTTCGCAATTTCGCAGAATCACAAGCAGTGTCTGGTGAAGAAGACTCCTGGGATTCCAAGTATTCCTGCATTATTCTTTATTCTTGCCATATATTTAGAAGGATCTCCCTCCCTTCACAGGGGGATTTTGCCCGGGTCAAACCAAAAGAAAATAGATATTCATAGGTGAGAACGGAGATTATCGAATATGACAACCTTTCCAACCATCATTTAATTCATGAGCAAATAAAAGCTAACATAATGAATTGAAAGATGTTAATTGTTAGCACTCTTACAGTAATAAAAAAAATATTTCTCCGTGCTGAGCGGAGAGAGTTTCCGCGGTGCTCGGCCAATTTTTTTTTTTAGCTCTCGATGGTTTTGGATACAAGTCTTCCTTTTTCTTTTTTCAAATTAACTCTTATTTTTCTTTGCTAAAATTTTTTTTAATATTTTTTAAATTACTAATTTATTTCTTATTTCTTTGCCAAAAAAAATGAAGATTTCATTGTTTTACTTGTTATTAAGCCCCTGTTTGACCCACATTATTTTTTCATTCTTATTTTTCTACTCATTTTCAACAACACATTCTTCAATAAAATAATATTTTCTATCACATTAATAATTTTTCATTTTTTTCAATCACATATTCTTCATCGCATCACTTCAAAAAAATGCACTCTCTCATTTTAATATGCATCAAACACACTCTAAATTTAGGCGATAACATGAAAATCACAATTCCTCTCGAGAGAGTTATTGCCCCCAAACCCACACGAGGGACGTTGCCCCCTCAACCCCCGTCTGACCGGACAGTTCGATCCCGCCTTAATAATTTACTTATAGCTAAGCTTATTTAGCTTGACAAAAGAAGTTGTTAACAACTTATTATTACTAACATCTTCCAAAACTATTCATTTTATTTATGTTTTACATGTTTGTTGTTTAGATTCTAATTTAATTATAAGTTGATATTCTTACTTTATATCCATATGACCATCAATCACATGGCCTTCTCATTTCATTATAGAAAAAGGAATGGTTTTCAGTTATGGACTAAAACTGTTGCTTAATCTACTAAAGTGGAATATAGTTTGAAATTACCAAGTTATTTTTTATTTTTTTGCGAAAAAAAAAATGAACATTTCATTGTTCTACTTAATAATTGAATTCAAAAACATTAAGAAAAATTACAAAAGCTCATAATCGTTTAAAAATCATATTAATACTAGAAAACATTCCATTCTCTTAGATATTAATTTTTACAATTTTTATGTTTGCATTCAAGAAAAAATATCATATTAATACTAGAAAACATTCAATTCTATTAGATATTAATCTTTATAATTTTTATGTTTGAATTCGGAATAAAAATAAACAAATAAAAAAAGGCGATTCATCCCCACTAAAAAAAAAAAAAAAAAAACTTCAATCCATACATACACGAAGAAATGGGAATTTCATTAGGAAAATCCTGAAACTGATTCTGGTCGAAAATACAACTACGTGATTCATAGAAGTATTTCTCGTCCTGTCTCTCGTGAGGCAGTGTATTCTGCATTTGTAAACTGAAAGTTACTCAAGAAGTAAAGTTGACTTGCTTTTAAGTTTAACTGAACATGCTTATACGAACATACGAACTCATAATGCAGATTTAGGTTTGACAAAATGAATTGATATAGAAATTTTCAAAGAGTCACAATATGCTTTCAAACCCGTTTAGCTCAGCTGATATATCTGCGTAATCAAGTTACAAGAGAAATGCATTATATGTGCATCTCTACAATCATGACACCAATCAAATTAGTTTTGTCTCTACAGTTTCACGGAAAGAACAGTCATAGTTTACCAAGTGTAGTAATAATGTCAAGCTAGTTATCGAGATATGCTCAAACAAACTCCTCCAATACTCTACATTCAAATGACTGGAAAGTTGACCGATCAAATTACTCAAGTCACTAGCAGAATTATACAACTATAACACCTAATATTATACACTACAAGGTTGTAGGGCCAGACTCAAGACAAAGTGCATTTACGAATAATTTAGCATGAGCTCATAACCCTTCAGATGAGTCAAAAATCACGTATCATAATATGCTTACTAAAAACTCATCATCACCATGATGCCTAAGATTCCAAAAAGTACCTAGCATCACCATGATGTCTAGCATCTAGAATAATAGAGGACTGGGTAAACGGTATTTGTAGAAATAACCGTAAGGGACTTCTTTTTGAAGCTAAATGGGCAAAATTCATTACTTACAAAGGTGGTAAAATATCTTCAATTTCAACATTCAAAACAATATCTTCATTTAATTCCTATCTGATCATCTAGACCAGGATCGTGCTCCCCTCGACTACACCAGGCTGCCTAACTGCATTCAATATCTTGGGGAATTATGTCATCATCATCATCATTATTCTGCATATCAACAAACAAAATTGGTACCTACAAGATAAATTGCACATAAAGTAAACAGATCATCAGAAATATTGACATACATTCTCTGTCTCTGAGATATTCCAAAGCAATGGGATAAAGGGAGAATGAAAGAAACAACAACTATCACAAACATATTATTAAAAAAAATTGTAATTTAACCCAACAATAACAGGCTTCGAAACATTAATAATCTTCCAAACTCATCTAAATACATGGTTAAATGTCGATTTTCATCTTGATGAGCTATTATGCAAAGGTGCAACTTGGCTCTCCAGCTATGGTGTCTCATTAATAAACAAGAAAATGTAGTTTATATCCTTTGTATATTTTAAATCATCCCATCTCCATGAGAAGGTTGAATGTTCGAAGAGCCACTCAGGATCTCAAGAATACATCCCTTAGCTGCTTCCACAAAGAAACAGGTTCCTTACCAACTTCAACAAACGACTTTTGTACAACAGATATCTCAATAGTTATTTACACACAAATATGTATATGTAAACACACATTCCTTATTCTGTGCATATGTACATCGGCGTTTACATTGCACAGACCTATTAACTTTTCAAATTCCAATATGTTATGAGGATCAATTAGGCTATATTCAAGGGTGATTTAAAATGATGTTAGCACTGGACATGCACTGATATAACTTCAATGAATGATGTTGATCC
The DNA here is from genome assembly GCA_903798395.1 of Fraxinus floribunda. Taxonomy (NCBI): domain Eukaryota; kingdom Viridiplantae; phylum Streptophyta; class Magnoliopsida; order Lamiales; family Oleaceae; genus Fraxinus; species Fraxinus floribunda. The sequence continues at coordinate 20,047 of CAIGRS010256007.1, read as the reverse complement.
TCTTTTTCAAAACTCATAACTCGGACATCATATTAAGTCGAGCATGAAGGCACTTCTGAGTAAATTCAGACAAACCACAACAGACAATGCTCTATTGCTCTATGTAAGCAGAATAAGCAGAGAATTTCTTTCTTGAACACGAGAAGCTCAAGAACTTCATGCAGTTTAGCAATTTTCCATTGAGTATTGTGGTGAGATGTGTCTACTTTTTTACTCTTCTATTTATCGTAATACATAGTTAATATGCTCATTCGTACCTCATAGACTAACGTAGGATTTGGTTGCATGAACTTTACTTTTGTAGATTTCCATCACCACTTTTAAGGACCCATGCAGAACCTTGTGATACACACAGTTCTTGTAAAACCTGCAGATCATAAGGGAATACATAAACCAAAATTAGCAAGCAATTTATTCACAAATAAGTCATTAAAGCTTCCACCAATGATAATAGAGAAAAGGGCAAGAGGCTCAGTAGGTCAATTAAGTATTTAAGAGCTGGAACATACCAAGGAAGATAGTGAAGGGGACATGACCAATAAAATATCTACGTTCTCATCCTAGTAACTAAGGTTCTGCATAGGAAACTGATAAGAAGCTATAGGACTGGTTGCTTAGGAAATCATGTGTACATATACTTTTCCCACAAGGAGGTCTGACTTGAGACATTCACACGAGAATCAGAAAATTTGCTGGGTGTTCACTAAGAGTATTCTTAATTATTGAGGGAATTCGAAGAGCATATGCATGGGGGAACTTCTAGAAGCATAAAATATCTTCCCTCACATCACATATAACCAGCTCCCAGAAGTATATTCACTACACATTTCTCTGCTTTATAATTCCATTGTTTAGCTTCCTCTCATCAGCATGATGCTAGATTAAGTCCTAACTGCTTATTTAAAAGAAGTGGGTAAAATAGGTTGAGCAATGCTTTAGTCTTTCATAGGAAGGAAAAACATTGGAAGCTGTCATGATAGGCAGGTAAGATAGATGCTAGATTAAGGGCAAGGCAGTTAGGCCTCCCTCCTCCCAACCACATACACCCACACACTGAGAGTGGTTATCCCCTATATCTCCTGTGATAATCTCAATCTTGTTTGTGCTTTTGTAAGGCCTCAAAATTTAATCAAAACCTAATTAAATTTTTTTAGGGAAATAGTAAGTTTGCCTCAATGGTATCAAGGAGAGAGAGTATTTGATCTCAACATCTAATTATAATTTCGTCATAATTAATTCGTAAGCTCGACTCTGACCTTCTGATATTCAATCTGAGGTACATCCCTTTTAAGTTCCATCTTAGCAGCCTCGACTATGGGAGCCTTTTTGAGCTTTGCATTTGGTCCTTCGGCAATAAGAAGATCAATGACAACCTTCCTGGAAGGGAAAGAACCACAAATAAAAAATGAACAATATACAATGGTGATCCTTTTTTATAAAGAAAACTCGGTAAAAGAAAAATATCAATGTTCTAAAACCAAAAATAAATGAAGGCAGGTGTAACCTGAATGGATCATACTGTGGATGATCTGGTGATGATTTCGGAACATAGACTCCATGAATATTAAATGCAAATTGACTAATGATGGCCTGAAGCTCATCAGGAAAAGCACCAATGCTGTTTGCTGCAGCAACTGCCTCTTTGGCAAATCCCCTCGAACGGGCAGACTCAGAAACTGCCAAGTCCCTCAAACGCTGGCAAATTTGTTGAAAACTGGCATACATAGCACCAAGTAAAATTTCATCTGTTGACAATCAAACTAAATTGCCACGAGAAAACCTAACAGGATGAAAGTTAGGTTTGCTAGCTTAAAGGGCACATTAGCTTGAATAAATTTAATTAAATAAGTAAATTAAAACAGGTTTCTTTACCTTTGCATTGAGAATGTAAGTAATATAAAAATAATAACAAAAAAAGTTTAAACATGGTCCATTGGCATTTTGTTAGACCATGTCAATTGCACCAGCCCAGCTAATGCAAAAATGCAATCCTACTAGTGTCCCATGCTAAGTGCAATCAGAGAACTAATTCATTTAACCACCCGTCTTCCTCATCTCTTCCACTTACTATACCATGTCTCAATTTTTAATGAACCAGGGCCAGAAAAGGCCATGGATGTCAAAGTCACAGCAGAACTTGTTGCTTGCGAAAAAAACGTCAAATACTAATCAAATCACGTGCAATATAACTGTTTACCTAGTGCTTTAGGATACAAAATGTCAATGCAGTAACAATAACTATTTTCAATAAAAAAAATATGACCACATAACTACTATGTGAAATTAAGGACTTGATGTAATGAGGTGATCTCACCTGCAAACCTTGATACTTTTGAAAAGTTTCTGAAGGGCCTTCATTAAAGCTTCTCGAGTCTCTTCTGGCATTGGCGTCCTTGAGGATGCCCCATTTGGAGTTTTCAGAGCTACTTTACTTGAAATCATTGACGTGGCCGGATTGTTTATGATATTAGACTTTGAAGAAGTCTTCGTAGCAGGTCCATTTCTTCCTCCAAAAAGAAGATCATTTATCTTCTTTTCCAAGGATTCCCATTCTTCCTCTTGTTGCTTTGCAACCATAGGATTGAGTTTTATGAATCTCCGATCAGGAAGCTCTCTGAGTTTCCAATCACAAAAGGAAGTTCTCTCAACAGTCAATACATTGAGGACATCTTTAATTACTTTAGCAAGTTGAGGACGTTGAGGTATTCGTGAGTTGTTAACTAGTGGCTTCTTGCTAAACAAAAGAAGAACATAGTCCCTGGCTAAAACTTCAATTCCTGAATCTGATCCGTTCATACCAGTGAACTTTTTGGAACCCACAGTCCTTGGACTAAACGAGCATATTCCTGCAGGAATTCCAAAACTTCTTCAACATACTCATCTGGAGCTAGGTGCTTAAGAGCATCATATCGATGAACAGGCCCTGTTCCATCAACTTCATACATCAATTGCAAGAAAAATTAGAAATTGATGTTTAATCCATGTTATACATGTAAAGAATGACCAAAAGGATATCGCTGAATACAGCTTTGAGATCAAAGTAAGTAGCAACAGACCTCAAGAAGCCAAGTTTTGCACCGTTCTTTTAGTGGCAAAGTCATAAAAAAATCTGAAACATCACATTACAAACTGAAGATCTATAACTCATATACAGGTGTAAAGACAATGAAAGTATCTAGCAATGTTTTCCTATGGAAAAGCAAAGGAATGTTAACAGTTTATTCTGAGAAGTCATTTTTATGGCAGTAGAAAATGGATAATAAGAGAATTGACTTCATGAGGATATAAGTTCAACTAAAAAAGTATTTCAAGAAATTAGGTGAAGCAAAAAAATTAAAATGTCAATGAACCCCATGAACTACTACCATACAAGCAACAAAACTACCTGTTGACAAACAAAAAATGCAGCCCAAGTCTAAGTATTGCTTTAGCAAGTTGAGGACGTTGAGGTATTTGTGAGTTGTTAATTAGTGGATTCTTGCTAAACAAAAGAAGAACATAGTCCCTGGCTAAAACTTCAATTCCTGAATCTGTTCCGTATACCAGTGAACTTTTGGGAACCCATAGTCCTTGGACTAATCGAGCATATTCCTGCAGGACTTCCAAAACTTCTTCAACAGACTCATCTGGAGCTAGGTGCTTTAGAGTGTCAAATCGATTAATAGGAGAACCCTGTTCCATCAACTTCATACATCAATCGCAAGAAAAATCAGAAATTGCTGTTTATTCCATGTTATACATGTAAGGAATGACCAAAAAGATATCCTTGAATACAGCTTTGAGATCAAAGTAAGTAGCAACAGACCTCAAGAAGCCAAGTTTTGCACCGTTCTTTTAGTGGCAAAGTCATCAAAAACCTGAAACAACATCAAATTACAAACTGAAGATCTATAACTCATATACAGGTGTAAAGACAATTGCAAGTATCATGCAATGTTTTCCTATGGAAAAGCAAAGGAATGTTAACAATTATCCAGATGAGTCATTGTTATGGCAGCAGAAAATGGATAATAAGAGAAATTGACTTCAAGAGGATATAAGTTCAACTAAAAATGTAATTCAAGAAATGAGGTGAAGCAATAACATTAAAATGTCCCCAAGAACTACTACCATACAAGCAACAAAACTACCATCTAGTGATATCATCAGTGCTAAATTATGATTCTAAATGTCAATAATCTGTTAAGAGCAAAAGAAATACTTATGAAAAATCTACTCATGAGAAACTGAATATAAAGTCACCTCAAGGACCCAGAGAACTTTCCAACTTAATTCTCGTCCATACATTCGCAAACAGGTTTACTTCGGAATGCTTGTGAATAGTGATATATCAATCAAAGGAAAGCAAACTTTAAACATTCAAGAAGGTAGCAAAGAAATTACTAGAAACAAGATGAAGAACAGATCGAAATTTCTGGTGTATCTGAAACAATTTAAAAGATATCTTTTTATTGAAAATGGTTTCATTAGTGTACAAACAGTATTCATCACCAGCAGATAAATTCTGTCAAACAGGTAGCGAGATACCTTCTTGTAGGAACTTTAGATCTGAAATTCTCATTAGAGGTGCCCGGACACAATCTATTCAGATAATCCCGCCTTCAAATTGGAATAAAATAAAACAAATGAATTAATACCAACACATAGATTCCAATACAGAAAATTCAAAGGTGTTCCGTAATCTTTGCAGAAAAGTGATGAAAATAGAAAGTATCAGCATCTTAATGCATACGAGCTCATAGAAAAATTAATAGGCGAGACTTCTTGTGCTGCCATCTTTTGTAGATATCTATCTGCAATGTCACTCCTTGCATTATGGTATTTGAGAGGAACCCAATCCTACAAAGAAAGTGAGAACAATGGGAAAAAAAATTAATATTTAAAATCCATAGTTAAGTCAACTAGCAGGAATGAAAGGCATTGTGCTCCATTTCATATATCTTTGCCTCATGCCTGTTGCTTTATGGGAAAAAAAGTTGAAGCCAGAAATAGCACAATAAAATCATTAGATCCATGTAATTTAAAATTTTGGAGATTGATGAAAAATTTGCAACAATTGAAGGCTCTTTTACATCCCCCTAAAGCACACGAGTGGCCACAAGATTCTAACAGCGTGATAACAAAGAAAATTGTACATGTATCAGACTCTGATACTCCTTCAGTGAAGGAACTCGATTTCATAACCAAATAACTTGTCAAACATGAATAGTCATTAACAAAGATATTAAAGAAAAATTATATGCAGTTAAACCCAAGCATAATTTAATGCATAGTAAGATCAGTAGGTGTCTAAACGGACAGTCACTGGCATGGAAGATATGCCTACACTTTAGAGGTAGTTATGCCACCACATTGTCATGTATTGGACACTGGCTATAATAAACACTGATGCGATGTTTTAAAGTATACTCTTCCTTTGGCAAGATATGCTTACATTTCCTTGGAAAAAGACAAAGCTTAGATTAATTTTGACTTCTATTGATGAGCTCTTCACCCTTCTCACCCTGACTAATCTACAGCCATTACTGCAACGAAATAATATAATAGCGCCACTTTGCAAAAAACCAAGTAATAATAAACATAAATGTTATTCTTTTGACTAACAATAAAATTTTCAGTTACAAGACATTAAGCCCATGTTTGACTCTCTTTAAATTAAAACTCTTTAATTCTCATATTCATTTTCAATAACACATTCACACAATAAAATATTCTGCACGTAAATCCAAAACTTTTCCCCATTTTTAATCACACATTCTCAAAAAAATCACTATTCAACACATCATTTTCCCCCAATTTTTTTTTTTTTTATAATGGCCTTAAAAAAGGGACTAAAGGTCATCCCAATGTTTTATACAGTAGTCACTTTTTTCACTTAACTCATATAGTCACATATAGGAAAGTATATTAAAAATTGAATAGCTGTTTAACTACACATAGAGATGTGAATCCTCTCAGTAAAATCATTTATTCATCCTCTATCTATCAATACACAACCAAATGAACACAAGAGTTGTGTTCTCGTTTGTTTTAAGTTAGGTTAATTGGAATAGCAACAACATGAAGTCAATTATCGTTGTACAAATTGGGCAAACAGATGAAAAAAGTGCATACCTCTCCACCATCCTTGTTCTGGCCTGATGGCTTGGTCTGCAAAGGTAATATGTGTCTCAAGATATAAACTAAAATCAAAAAAGGACAATAAGCAGAAAAAAGCCAAAGACTACAGCATGTAAAGTAAACTTGACGCAAGAACATGAAATGGTATGGGCATTTATATAAGTGCATTTCAGATCTATCTTGAATTATATAAAGGTATTATCTACGCATACTTTAAAGGAAAAAAAAGTACGCAAATATGGACTGGACGGCCTTCCAAGGGCCTAGATAGCTTTTCCCCAAAAAAAATAAGGGATGTGTCCTGAATTGAAATTGCGATGGATTTTAAAATTCATTCTAAATTGAGGTCTTTAATTGAGATTTTAATGAATTTTAATGAAATTCGTTAAAATTTAGGCGTCCCCAATTGAGATTTTAATGAAATCCTTCAAAATTTAGGTATCCTCGATAACGGGTAGATTTATAAAGATTTTATTAATGAATGGATTTCAAGTTTAAAAATACATATAACAATTTTTTTTTGAAATGTCACCATATTTACGAAATTTTTTTTTTGAAATGTCACCATATTTGTCACCATATTTACGAAATTCTTACGAAATTTGTAGAAATCTATTCAAATCCACGAAATTCATTAAGATTTATAATATTTTAAAATCCATCAAAATTTTAATTGAAGACACCCCGTAAAAAGAAATGGGCTTTCTTAACTGAACAAGTGATGCACTCATTCAAGAAAGTAGTAGTTTCTCTTAGCATCTAATTGAAAAAATCAATGAGACCGAAATGGTTACAAACCGAAAAATAAATTTAGCAACGAGCAAGTTGAGAAAGGGAAAAACAACCTGCTTCTTTGATGCCTCCAACGGTTTTTCTTCCGAGGACTTTTCAACCTTAACAGCACCTTCAACACTACCAGTTTCGTCAGTCTTCTTATTTTTAGAATCCCTGGGCTTGAGATGTTGCATTGATGGTCGGAGCTGCACAACTGAATGAATAGGATTGAGGTGCAACTGCATGAAAATGAAAGGGAGGAGTTGTAAGAGCTTTAAGTCAGTCAGGCTTGGAAAGGAACTTTAACAGTGGATTATAATCTGCTGCACAGATAGAATTAGAAATGGAAATGAAGCGAGTACTCAGAGATAGATCATAGAACGTGCCTTATTTCCTCTCAGAACCCCAACAGCATACCCACTTGTGCGAGGTGGTTTCCACGATGAAGCAAGAGTCTACCAAGAGATTACAAACAAAAAGATGGAGCATAATTTTCCTCCTTTAATAAAGCGATGAGTAAGATAGCTAATTATCTAAATTACAAAAAAGATAGAACAGAAAACAATAGGGCTCAAGTATTGTCAAATCAAACAGAGAATCCATGAATTCATCTGAGCACCTGCCATTGTTAAGATGCTGTTTTAATTGTTGAGTTAAAGTTTACCTCTCCCGGATTTTTAGTTGAGTGGGCTTTCCATCCTTAAAATGAAGTGTCATCGCTTCATGGACTCCAATGCATATAATAGTCAGATAATATAAATGCATATAATGAGGAGGGAAATTCGAACCTGCTTCATTATCTGGACTTTAGGATCAGCATCACGATCATAGTTATCGGAGTCAAAATTAACTGCCAAATCAACTTCAAATTCTGAACTTGCCGGTTTCACCCTTACCTGAATAATAAACCACAATTTCTCATAATTTCTAAATTGTCAATTAACCAAATGGTCCAAATGCAGATTCGTTTATCATGGGACGAAAAAGCCAAACAAGTTTTAATAATGCGTACCTCTTCGCATCTGTCCTCCAACTCATATGGCCGCCACACTGGTCTCAATGGATATTGCAACACATACAACTACAGATACAAAAATAAATATCAACAGTGTGCAAATTTATTTCAAAACAAAATGCAAATGGCCTTTTCACTGAATAATAAAAAACGAAACTTGATTACCCTAGTATTAGGATCAACAGGAGGAGCAAAATACACATCAATTTCTCGAACAACATCATCTGGAGCTTCACCTTCCGCTTCTTCTGTTTCCATTAAATCATCGATCTTCTTTTCTTTAAATTCATTTTCATTTTCTTCATCCGGCTTCACTTCAACTTCAACCTCCATTTCCACCTCGTTTTTCTCATATTCAGGTCTGGAATCGAATTCCTCCTTTTTAGTAGAGACAATGGAATCAGATTCCTTTGGTAATAATTCAACTGAATCAGATTGAGATGGTTCATTTTTGGGTTTGGGTTTGAACTTGGAGCCCTTTGGCGCGAATCGGGCTGGTCGAGATGGACACTGCGTCGGGACAACCAACAGGTCGTCCAGGTCCATGTCCGCCGCCATCAATGTTTCTGTGATTTTTTGTCGTTCTAATTTCAATACTAAGATGATGACAGAAGAGAATATACCATTTAGTTTGGTGACTACTATTATGTGAACTGAGTTTTCGAACTATATGTGTGAGCCCGATAGTTTTTCCCCACCTTCACCGGTGGTATCAGCCTTCGCCGGTGAAGAGAGATTAGGGTTTAGATTTTTAGGGTTCAATTATTTTTAGAGCAAAGGCGGATTTTGAGGTAACAACTAACAATGACTTTCCGGCGCTTGAAGCCCGCCCGTTATATGAACCGAGTCAGACCCGAGCTCGTTGAGCTCTAGAAAGTTGTGATTAGTCCATTTTTTAATATAATATGTTTGTACTTTAAAAGAAATAATAAAAAAGATAAACAACTATTAAGCCCATGTGTCCCACATTTTTTTTTCATTCTTATTTTTCTACTCATTTTCAATCACACATTCTTCAATAAAATAATATTTCATCACATCAATAACTTTTTCTTCTTTTTCAACCACACATTCTCCATCAATCTACTGTTCCTGAATACATTATTCCAAAATAATGTGGCTCAAACACACCCTAACTTTTATTGTTGGGATTTGTAGCTGAAACTTTTTTTTTCATTCTCATTCTTCTACTCATTTTCAACCACATATTTTTCAATAAAATAATATTTTCCATCACATCAAAAACTTTTCCTTCTTTTTCAACCACATATTTCTCATCACATCACTTCAAAAAAATGTATTTTCTCATTTTAATGTGCACCAAACACACTCTAAGCCGTGTTGAGGATTAAAATTAATTTTTTAAAATTTTGATAAAAATTGATAAAATATATAATTGAATGTTGTGAATTTTATAAAATGTATAATTAAAATAAATTTTTACTTTAATTTTCGACGGGGCTAAGAGATGTCAACGAGCCAAGTCGAGCGAAGCTCGGACTCTCGAGTAAAAATGGTTCGACTTTTTTTTGCCCGAGTCAACCAGAGCTTTTATTCAACCAAAAAATTTAGTCTCGACCCGATCTTTTGACTCGAGTTTTATCGAGCCAAGTCCGTCCACAATTTTTTTTACTTACAAGCAGCTAAGCAATTGCCTATACGCCTGCCACAAGCAAGCAGCGTTGCCTGCTATCAAGCAACTACTAAGGCAGCAACATACTACATGTAGTTGTCTAGTTTTAAATTTTTAATTTTAATTTTTTTTACACTCAGTTCGTCAAAGGTCGAAAATAGCATGTGACACAAACTGGCCATGTGGCTAGGGTCGACACACCAAAATTTGATCCGACTCTGGCTTTTCTAAGCTGAACCAGGGCCGCTAAGCCCGCGAGCCAAATTGACATGCCTAATTTTGAGGTAACCTTGACTTGCCAATTACCTTTCAGGCGCTCGAAGTCCATTCGTTATATGAACCAAGTTAGGCCCAAACCAAATGCCCAAATCATGGGGTAATTTTAAAAAGGCCCAAATTTTCACGTTGACTTTTCCTTTATTACATATTTTCACATTAGCTTATTTGAGTTCAAAAAACAAAAATGTCCTTAAGTGTATAAAACAATTACAAAATATGATTTTGTTAAAAAGACAATACTACTATTTTAATTAACAAATAAAAACCAAACTCTCCATATTTAAAATTTCAAAATCGGCTCCAACACAGATAAAAACTCTCTCATCTTTTTCAATCTAAAAATCACAAAAATATTGATAGCTGAAGAAAAAATTTATTTTCTGTCAATTACTTCGAATTGGTAAGTATATTTGCGTATGTTTAATTTTGTTTTGGCTAAATGTGTATACATTTTTAATCAATAAATTAAGATTCGACATAAAATACAGGCATATAAATTTTTTATTAGATGTATAGTTTTTTTTAAGCAGGAATGAAAAAAATCATCTGCATGTTACTTTTCGATTATCGGTCAGCTGTTGCTGTCTTAACTCGACTGTTACGAAAAAATAGCCAGATGGCTGTTAACAGCCGCCCACAGCTGTTAGTCAGCTATTAACAACCGTCCGTGCGGTTGTTAGCCGACGTTCGGCTGTTAACAGTCGGTGTAATATTCTACTGTTAGCCGACTGTTAATATGTATTTTTTGTTCTCACCATGAGCCGAATTTTCGAAAGAATGTTTACAAATTCTGTTTGTCATGCAAATATGATTATTGTACTCCCAATTTATTATTTTGGTGATTTTGTATTGAATGAAAATATTCGATGGACATGGAAGTGGACAAATGACATACAAGGTGGTATGCCAACACATATAACAGAGACTATATTGTATGAGGAATTGCACCATGATATACAGAACAAGTTGAACGTCGATTCATCTCGATACGATATGGTACTGAGATTTCAATTAAAAAAACATTTATCATTTTCTATTCCACCTATGAAGGTTACATATGATATTTAAGTGAATTATCTGTTTGTATTAAACAAAACGCAAACGACACTAATTTGCGTGATTTTAGTGAGGAAGGACGACATGAAAGGTATAAATGAACATTCAGATGGAGCTGATAATAATGTAAATGATTTTTGGGATATAGTAGAGATAGCTCACGAAGATGAAGCAAAAATTTCTATGACACTTGTTCTTCATCATGACATCATTGTGATGAACATAATTCAGTCGATAGTTCAGAACAGCGAGAATGTAAATGAATTTTCAAATGATGATTTGATTACTTTATCCTGTCAAAGACATGAACGGGGTAGGAGCTCATGGTCTGGAACGAGCAGACTGTTATCTAATTCTTCACATGCAGTTCCCAATGATAACGATCTGCACGTTGAGCAACTGTTTGAAACGAATAAAAATTTGTAGGAAGTTGTGCACTTGCTAGCATTGAAATTCAACTTTCAGTTCAAGGTAAAGAAATCAAACAAGACGTTGTTGACACTTGTTTGCGTCGATGACAATTGTTGTTGACGATTGCGAGTGACTGAGATGGATACGAATGAGTCATTTGTATATACACGGGGAACATACTTGCGAATTGAGAATTCGTTAAGACGATCACTGGTTTATGTTGACCTATGATTTGACGTCTCGTTTTGATTATCACAAAAAAATCATGTTTATTACTAACAAATGGATTTTAAGTGACCATAGTGACTATTGCACATGAGTACATNTATATTTGATGGCACAAGTTCGAGATCAAGAAAATTGCACATAAGCCCAAATACAAACAAGTTCAATCAAAGCTTTAGAGAATGATGTTGAAAATCCTACAAAAATTTGCCTACACGAAAATCGAGACACAAGTAGAAGAACAAATCTAGCAATGCACGTCAAGTTACTTAAACGTTTTCACGATTATATGTAAAGGTAATACATTATAATACTTGGCGATGCATCATGATATGCTCAAAGTTGTGAATTTGCAAAATTCTCGATAAAAATGTTTCTACAAAAAAAAAAATATGTTTTTCAAAAGCAAAATCGAAACACATTTTTAATATGACTAACACTTTGAAAAACAAATTTAAAAACGTCTCTCCAACTCCTACATTTGATACAAAATTAAAACGAGGAAGTTTCGGGCCAAACTGGCTGTACCGGACGCCCGGTAAAGCCAATTTTTGGCCAACGGTCATTTTTCCAACGTTCTATTTTTCTGACAAAAAAATAACGGATATATGACCATCTGGTAAAACAAATTTTTTGACCGTTTAAAAGCTATAAATACCTCCCTATTCCTTCACTTGAAACAACAATTCTTGAGCATTAAAGTAATGCTTTTATTGATCCCAACTACCTTATTTTTCAATTCTAAAAGAGATCAAAAGTATTAAATTGTCGAAAGACTTTTGAGTGATTAATTCGTGAAAAATCCTTTGTTCATAAAAAAAAATTCATCTAACACTTTGAGTTAAACTCATTGCCATCTATTGAAGTGTTTGCCTCTTCTCTTCCTATTATCAATCTTGATTCTATCATTCATCAAGAAGAGAAGTTTTCACTTATATATTCATTTTGAATTGTGGGTCTTGTTGAAGTTCCAGAAAGCTCAATATTGTAAGAGGATCAGTGCTCCTTGGTTGTAATTCACCGGAAGCTTTGTAAAGGGTTGGATTGCACCACAAGTCAATCAATATAGTGAAAAAGGCTTTGCTTGTGACGGAGAGCTTGGTAACGGGGGACGTAGATCATTACGTTTGATCGAACCTCTATATCATATCGTTTGCATTCTCTAACTCTTTTACTTAACGCTATTATTTTGTGCAAACTTATTTTTATTTCCTACGTGTCTATTTGCATTTGAATTGTTTATTATCATTTGTGTGAACTTTTGTTTTAAATCTAGCATTGTTATCAAAAAAGTTTCAAAAATCAATTCACCCCCTCTTGGTTTGCCAATCTTGGGCTTTTAGTTTATTGATCGACTTATAATGCACAAGTATCAGGACCCACTGACGATCTACAGATGACCTTTAGACATCATGACGACGTCCAACAAGAGCACGGAGTGGTCATGAGCTTCGAAGTCATGGAAGGCCAAAGAATGCATGTGGGAGGATTTAATGGGTTCAGCCAAGGAGAGTTATGCTAAATTGGCCAGGTACTGCCATAATTTAAGGACAACTAATCACGGTTCCACTTTTTTCATTGAGACGGATGGCGAGAATTGTTTAAAGTATTTCTTCATGGCTCTTGGACAATGCATTAGAGGATTTCAAAATGCGATGAGACCCGTAATTTTAGTCGACGGTATAACTTTGAAATCGAGATACGAGTACAAGCTAATTATTGCTACATGTGAAGATCTCAACATCCATATTTAGTCACTTGTATTCAGCGTAGTCGACAACGATGATGATTTATCAATGCGTTGGTTCTTTACGAAGCTTAGGGAAGTGATCGGGGAAGTCGATGATCTTGCCTTCATAACTGATTGGGATCAGTCTCTAATAAATACTATTGTCGAAGTTTTCCCCGAGGCATATCATAGGTACTACATGTACCATATACATGGTAATTTGAAGACTAGATATTGGGGCCAAGGCATCGTTGCATCGTTTAGGAGAGCAGTCGAAGGTTACAGTGTCGAGGAATATAATAAATTTATGGTCGAGATGGGAATAAAGTCGCTCCGGGCATGAGATTATCTTATAAAAATAGGAATAAAACTTTGGGCGCAATCACATTTTCCAGGAGTCGGTACAACTTGATGACGTCAAATAACGTGGAGTTTTTGAATGCATTCAACGTTTGAATGTAGTTGAATTCTCCCTTTGTACAAATTTCAAAATCAAATAACTTTTGTTATCTATTTTTTTTCAACACAAATAAAAACTCTCCCATCTTTCATCTGCTTCAACCTTAAAATCTGAAAAATTTATCAAAAGTTGATGCCTGGATTTTTTTATATCAATCACTTCGAATCCTTAAGTATATCCATATATGTTTAATTTCGTTTTCGTTAAACTGGTATACATTTTAATCACTAATTTTTTTTCGATAAAGAGATATATAATTTTTTTAAACATGAACGAGAAAAAATATTCATCTACATCTTTCAGATGAAATAGATCTAATGAGAAACAATCAGTCGATTGTTTAAACATCCGATCGGCTATTTAAACAGCCAGCAGACAACGGGTTGTTTTGGCTATTTCATTTTTTTAATTCTTGTTAAAAGTCAATTTTTTTTTAATTCTTGTTTAAAAAATGTAAAAATCATTTGAATTCCTTATATGAAAAACCCGATTTTACTCACAAAAATCGACCTTCTCTTTTGCAAGTGACGAGGTTGTCTATGTGGTTGTCGGTGCCGGTGACTTTGTGGTCGGTTTCTTCGACTTTTTTGATGGTTTCGTCGGTTTGTTTAGGCGGTTGCTGTCGGGGTCAAATTTTAGCATGAGATGCAGTCGGTTTGACGTGTGAGAGAGTAGGGGTATTTTTGGCTTTTTGTTGTGTAAAGTTATATTTTAGCTTTTTCGTTTTTTATTTTAGTTACTGGTCAAAGGCCAAAATGGAAATATTGGATAGTAAATGGGCCCTTTCCACGTATTTCGTCAGAATCAAATTCCTTTGGTAATAATTCGACCGAATCAGATTGAGATGGTTTGTTTTTTGGGTTTGGGTTTGAACTTGGAGCCCTTTGGCGTGAACCGGGTGGGTCGAGATGGCCCCTGTGTTGGGACAACCAACAGGTCGTCCAGGTCCATGTCCGCCATCAACGTTTCTCGTATTTTTTCCTTCTAATCTCAATACTAAGATGATGAGAGAAGAGAATTTACTATTTAGTTTTGTAACTATTATTATGTGAAATGAGCTTTCGAACTATCTGTGTGAGCCCCGGTAGTTTTTTCCCATCGCCACTGATGGTATCAGCTGTCGCCGATGAAGAGAGATTAACGTTTAGATTTTTAGGGTTCAATTTAAGATTCATAAATTGGCATTTAGAACGATCATATTCCCTCTTTGCATGTAGCCCACATGTATGATTTCATGTCTTAACTTGTGCAATTGTTTGTTATTTCGATATGAGTTAGTGTACTAGAACAACAACGTTTAGGTAAAAAAAAAAAGGAGTTTCGACACAATTTATTTTCAAAACAACAATCATGTCAAGTGTAAGAGTTCGAAATACCCTTTAAAATTCGAAAATAATAAACCTGACATGCTAGAGTTCTTGCGTTCAAGTTTTCGTATGATTGCACCAACTACACTTTGAAAATTTACAATGTTTTCGAAGATCTAGAGATTGAAACTTCAAACAAACCTTATTTTGTGAACAAACTCAACACACTTTTCGCTTTGACCATCTCAAAGTTTGAATTGATAGAAAGAATGAAGAAAACGCGAAAATTGGTGAACAAGTTTGAAAATCGTGGGTTGGAGGCCCACACGACAAATACGAAGACATTTTCTTGGGCTTGAAGTATAAGCCAAAGCCTACGTTACGTGTGTCCCATTCAGACATTCCAAATTCACGGGAACATAAAACCCTTCCCCCTTCCCTCTCCAGTTTCCATGTACATCTACACCACAGCCGCACTGTTTTCCCTCTATGGCGGCGTAAAACGCAGAGGAAAATTTTCTATTTCTGCGAATTAAGATGCCGACTTTTACAGCTATTGCCTTGGAGAATTTGCTGGAACCTCGAGTCCGAGATTCCTGCAAAAAGCCCCCTAAGCCTAACCAGGGAGTGTCGAACGATGATAGCGAAGCAACTGAACGGAGAGAGGACTCAAGCACGAATCCGAGAGTTGGAGGCTCCAGGCACATATATATATCGCCGGCTCTCTATGTGACGCCAGAACCGGCTTCGATTCCGGGAAATTCTTCCCCGAATCCGTCCTCGCCTTCGCCGTATGTCGTTAACCACAAGAGACGCGGTGGGGGCGAGAATAGTAGGCGGAGAGTTGAAAAGTATGATGTTCAGGATCTGACCCCTGGAAAAGACGGGAATGATTTGAATTTGGAGGAGGGGGTGGTGGACAGTTTTGTAAACGAGAGCGAGGGTTCGAAGGCGGACAACGATGGTGAATATGACGATGAGGGATTTTTCGATCCGAGGAGTGACCGGTTGAGCGTGGGGAGTTTTGACGAGGTAAGTGATTTTGAAGGAAGGCAAATCGAGAGCCGGAGCTTTGAGTCTGCTCAAGTGGAATTTTTCGATGCAAATGATGGTAACTTTAATGGCTTTAGCTAATGAATTAGCCTAGGTGCATTGTGTTATGGTATTACACATTTCTAGTTCTGTGAATGGCACATATAATAGGTGAGTCCCATGTCAAATTCCTGGTTGGGACTTGTAGAACAGTAAATAATTAAGAAGCTATATAATTTTCTGCATTACGTGAATCAGTAAGTTACTGCATATATGATAGCAATGTGTTTTATTTCGGATATTGAGAATAGATTCTTTGTTTTACTAACCACATAGAGATTTATAATTCATGAAATAAGGTAAATAACAATTAATCAAGTACACTGTTGTCTGCTAATTGCTATGCTGAATGCATTGGATGATATTTTCTCTGTGTTGGCACCAAATGGGGGAAAATGGAAGGGCATAGAAAGGGGACCGATTCACACAACGATTGAATATAATCAGGAAGAAGACACGTTCAGTGTGTTAATTTCTATAAAGTAGTGTAACTTTCATCTTGTCAAAAGTAACAGAAAAGGGAAAAAAAAATTATGTTGCTTATCCACAACAGAGTTGTCTTTCGGATTATGATTAGTTCTGTGGTAGATCTTGATTGAAATCCATTTTTATGTAGGTAAAGTGGATGTCCAATTTATAAAGTTTTTTTAGATCACATATAGGATGACTTCACAGAGCAATTGAAGAGAACAAATATGCCTGCTATTTCATTTGTTGCTAATAGCAAACTGAATTGCTGTTAACTTGCACGTTTTCACTTTCATACAGAATTCTCAAGCAGTTCTTCAAGTGGGTGTTCTCATGGTCTTAGAATTGCAGCAGACTTGCATGCCACACGGCTCAGTCTTATTGAGGAAATCGAAAGGCGAAAGACTGCAGAGGAAAATCTTAAGTTGATGTGCTATCAGTGGGAGAGATTCAGTAATCTTATGTCTCAGGCAGGGTTAACATTTCCTGCACCTCCAACTGTTAGTGATAGTATGCAGCTTGGGGACAGTTCTATGGATCAGTTCTCCCAAGAAGTTATCATTGCTAGGTTTGTGGCTGAAGCAGTAGGTAGAGGTCAGGCACGTGCTGCAGCTGAAGTTGCTGCTAACGCAATCCTTGAATCCAAAGATCAGGAGATCTCACGATTACAAGACAAACTGCTGTATTACGAGACAGTGAATCATGAGATGTCCCAGAGAAATCTTGTTGGTATGTTTTCACAAATTATGTTTTGTTTTTCATCTTGGAAAGGTTAGGGATTAAACATTGAAGTACCAGCCACTTCTTTTGATGTTAGCATGTTTGGCTAAGCTTAAATAGTTTATTTTTATTGATCAAAGTTGGAAATAACTGAGAGAATGAAAGTCACGTGGAGTACTTATAGTTCTATTTATAATCTTTCCAACCGAGAGAATATGTCAGATCACATTTGAGGACTAACAACTAATGGATCAAAATCTTTTGAGTGTGTTTATTTTGAGACGAATAACAAAGTTCTCGTGATGTTTCTTGTGAAAGTTTTATTTCACATCACATATTCCATAGCATTGAGTCATATTAGCAATCTAAAAGTTGAAACATTTTCCTTATATTTTTTTTTTTAGCTGAATTGTTTTTCCAATCTGCATTTGAAATATTTACTAGTTTTTCTGGCTTTCCCATTCGTTGGTTTATCATATTGTTGGTCAAGTACAAACAAGAAGGCAGTTTTGCATCGATTTTAGAATGTGCAATCTTCTTCGTTTAATCATTCCTTTTATCAAATCTGCAGAAGTTGCACGGAGGCAACAACAAAGGAAAAGAAGTCCTCGTCGGTGGTTGTGGAGTTGTTTGGGAGTGTCCATTGCCGTTGGGGCTTCACTGATTGCTTATTCATACATTCCAGATACAAGTAAATATCAGCCGCTGCTCAACTCTGGGGATTCAGTTGATGCTTCTCACATCAGCACCTCCTCAGAAACCCCTTAGAAAGTAGTCTATGGCAGTTTTTCTTTACTGTTTGCTCTACTCTATGTTCTAGCTAGTGTTTTGGTTACAGCTAAGGTAATAAGTTTACTGTTGATCCAAGTGATTTGCTTGTATAATGATAGTTTATTTTTACTTTTTTTTAAATTTGCTTGATACAAATTTTTTAGGTGGGAATGTTTGATGATTTTCTTGAATAGGGCCCAGGGAGCTTTACATTATTTAGCGAAAAAAGCCATATGTAAAGGGGAGTTTCACTGGGAGAGAGGTGGCATTCATTCTTGGATTGGATGATGGAAAAAAACAGATTAAAACAAACCAATGCGGTGTTGACATTTGATATCAGGCAAAACAACCTTTGAAACTCCCCCGTACCTGTAGCATTTGTTCTCATTTAGGGTTCTTATGGTACTGACTTCTTGCTACTGTGGGGATTTCTTTCCAGATGGTGTTCATCATCAGCTACTGCTTGCTTCACTGAACTTGAATTCTTTCGCTGGTACATCTGCTTCTGTAGCATGTTAATTCAAGATTTTCAAAATGAAACTGAAGGTCATCTTGGTGAAAATTGTCAACCATGCATCGTAAATCAATTGCTTAATTGTATCATAAAAATCTTTACGTTTGATAAATTCGATTGGACAATACTAAAAATTATATAAGAATGATTTCAAATTTTGATATATTCATTTAATATTTTGCACTAAACACGTTCTAGCCGATCATTCAAGAGCAATTCCTGTGCAAATTCAAGAAATTTGATCCTCAAGAATCGATTGTGGACAATCTATTAGAATGTAGTAGTAAGAAAGTGGAAGGGGCAAGTCATCCACAAAAATGCAGCTACAAAAGCATGAAAAATATCAACCATCACCAATGTACTAATATAGCTGCTGGGGTTCTTGAATTAAAATATGTAGCATATCAATAACTACAACAATAAACAATTGTCCGAACATCAAGGTGTAGAAGCTATAATCTGCAGGATAAAGCCAAGTTCTGTAAACACCGTTATGATATTTCCTTCCTCGCTGGACATCTCACTGGTTAGCCAGTGCAAGATCATGCCAAGTGTCCACCTCAACTTGTTGGGTCTCCAGATCTGTCGACAAATTTGAATTCAACATGGAACTAACTCTAGAAAACACTGACAAAATAGAATCATGCTACAGTGTCAGATGACTTGACATAATCCAGCTCTGTTTTTCCATCAAATCGTCTGCTTCCACATTGAATTACGTCACTGCATCTATTAAATTTCTTTTGGCAAAGTGGCAAAATCCGACAAAAAACGACAATCTTGAGTAATAGCTGCACGTTAAACCAGCTTATACGAAAATAAAGCCAACAAATGCCATATGGATCAATGTAATTTGATCAGGTTGTTGAAAATGTTATGATGGACTAACTTCCAGACTCTGGATCAGAAGAGACTCAGAAAATCCAAATAATTTTAATGCAGATTACATCAAATTCAATTCATAGTGATCTCTAACCAGTTTTAGTTCTTTTATGGGGGATGAAAAGAAGTGTATATAATAAAGCAGGAGCCAAGTTCCATTTGTAAAATTTGCATTGCGCTTCTTTATCTGAATTACTCTATTCTTCCGAGAGAGAGGTCTCACTGACACATACAGTTAATATTATGTAGTGTGTGTGTGTGTGTGTGTGAGAGAGAGAGAGAGAGAGAGAGAGAGAGAGCTGAAGAGCTCCTTTCAATCCAATGTGGCGGGCTGAGGAGTAGTTAGAGCTGCCATCTCATGCATTTGGTTATGCTTAATGTGGAGATTTTGAGGGTTATGTTTTAACCAGTGCGTGATATGGGAGCAACTCTTCTGTTTGCTTCGCCCGCTAATTGGATTGAAGGGAGCTCTTAGTGGTCACTTCACATGAATGCAAAAACAATTATTTATCTTTCCAGTTCATATTAATCACTTCACATGCATAAACAATTATTGTTCATGATATCTTTTTCTAGTTTAATAAATTGTTA